>JADGIP010000115.1:0-38207 GCA_016618355.2 Astraeus odoratus | reverse complement strand
ACCTTGCGCTGAACCACCATGTCCTCGCGGGCGTACTCATTGCTGGATAGAGCCTCCCAGATAGCAACATATGCTGCGGGGCGGAGCGATTCCTACGCGAGATTCAAAGAAGCTGGCGATCTCTATCAACAGGCTGCAAATGCCTTCAAGCTTGATGATCAATACACAGACGCGGGCAATGCCCATATAAGAGAAGCTGAATGCAGAGAGCAATATGAGAATGTCCACGAAGCTGCAGCTGCGTTATGGAATGCAGCCAACGCATTCAGGAAAGACCACCCTGATTGTACGCTGATTCGCCTCTTGGAGGTTCCGTTAGGCAACTCAATACTACCACCGAAGTGTCTATCCATGTACTAACAGAATCGGCCAATCGCTATATCGCATGCGGTCGTTTGCGCCAGGCTGGGGATAGGGTGACCGACGTCGCTCACATATACCTGCAGGTCTCGGGTGACCTTCATAGAGCATCCGCCAGCCTCGAACAAGCAGCAGAAATTTATGCACAAGTAGATGCTGTGGCGTTTGTATCTATTGCAATCGCCCTGTCTTTTCTGATCATCGTGTCAACAGCCCCGCGCTCAAGTGCTACAAAGACTCTGCTGATATTCATATTCTACTGGAAGATTACCCGAAAGCACTGGAACGCTATGAACATGTCGCAGAACATTCACTCTCATCTGCGCTCACAAAAGACAATGTCAAGGAGTATTGGTTAATGGGTTGCCTTTGTGCACTTGCCATGAAGGTCGCAACATCTGAGTTCCGCCGTGCCAGTGTTCTGTTTTACCTGACTCTCGTGTAGGATACCAGCCTTGCGAGACGAAACATCGAGAAGTATAGTACTCAAGACCCCGCTTTTGCATCTACCCTCCAGTACTCGTTCGCCACTTCTATGATAAATGCCTTCGATGCGTTCGACTTGGCTACATTTACCGAAGGTATAAAGAAGTATTATGGCGAGCCTGAGGCAGTGGCGAGGTCGAATGTCATTCAGGCTACGGTACTATTCAGGATCCAGGGGATAATCGCCTGACGATATTTGCGGAGACCATCGTAGCGGTGACAACATGTATACCAAGCCACCGTCTGGCACTCGTCCCAGAGTTATTTGGGTGTTGATGTACTTATATGTAGTGGAGAAGAACATACCAGATATCTGTAGTCTACAAACAAACGTCAACAACGCGCCTTGCCAAAATACCAGAAGAGGGACGGACTCTCCAACAACCCCATTGCAAGCGCCGTGCTCGCGAACGAAACCCTGCGGCCAGCCGGAGGCTATCGCCGAGGATCTAGTTGTAGTTACGATGCCGCCTCAAGTAGACCTTGTCATTGTCTTTCGCATCTCTTCACCACTCAAGGCGGTGTCCCTATTGAAGGAGCAAGTTCGCCAGAATGCTGCCAAAGCCGAACGTCAATACACTGCACTTATGGATACGCTTGCAAGGGCAGGGCTCAAGGCAGTTGGAAGGAGAGGGGAGAACCAGGACCAGATACTCATACTCGTCACCTGTCCTCGGAACGTGCTGGTTAAACTGGTCCATCGGGAGCGGTGAGTTTCCTGCTCTTGTGCTTGTGGCATCCTGCTCAACATATTCTATGCAGATACTCGGACTTCTTATACGGGTTACCCATGTCGAAGTTGCCATCGGTAGAGACCGACCTTGATGCAGCTCCACTCTCCCCGGCCGACCGAATACGTCTTGTGCATACCTACGTCACCTCTACTCCGCAAGACGGAGGTCTTGGGGTCATCCCAGAATGTAATGATTGGGACCTCGTCCAGTCTGTTATGGCACTCCACGACCATGACTTTAATGAACAATGGATACGACTATGGACACGACACCGCATTGCATCGGTGCAACTCGAGAAAATCAGAGATCAGGTAAAAGTCTATTTCCATTAAACTGTCCTTCCTCTCTTATTCTTCTGCCTAGTTCGGGGACTCCATTGCTCTCTATTTCTTTTTCCTGACGGCATATACACGTGCCCTTGTCTTCCCGGCTGCACTAGGCCTCGTGTTTTACTTCTTTGGGACGCCCTATTCGCCCCTGTATTCCTCGCTTCTTCTGGTGTGGTCTGTTGTCTTCGTGGAGTGGTGGGCGCTGCAAGAGAAGATGCTTTCCGTACGGTGGTGCACGCGTGGATCCTTCCGTGTCGAGAAACGGCGGGCGGACTACGTTTCGAGCTTCCCGTGGTGGAGAAAGGAGCTTCGCAAATTGACGAGCGTGCCTGTTATTCTACTCTTTGCGAGCATCTTGGCAACCCTCTTAACGGGTATATTCGTCCTGGAAGCGTTCGTGACGCGGCTGTACACGGGTCCCGGCCACAAGATAGTCGTGCGTATACCTATCGTCTTATGTCACGCCCGTCCTGCTAAAAGAGGTTATCGTCTATCTCCCAGTCCTTTAGCCCTACGATTCTCTTCATGATCTTGGTTCCGAAATTGTTGGCAAATTATAAGACACATGCGAAGCGTTTCACGGACTCGGAGAATCATGCACTGCAGTCGAGTCACAACAGATCGCTGACCATAAAAGTGTTCGCGTTGTCTGCGATGAACGCTTATCTCGGTCTCGCGCTTTCTGCGTTTGTATATGTCCCCTTTGGAGAAAGCGTCATGCACTTCGTGCAGCATCATCTGTTCTCAGGCAGCCATCGTGCCGCCGCCTTTCTGGAGAAGTTCAGCATGAATCTGAATGATACTATCAAATTCGGTTCCGGGGGAGGCAGAGGAGAGAAGGTGGTCGGCGCTGTGTCCACGCTCAGTCTCTTCGAGGCTGACAGGGAGAACGCGCGACAAAAGCTGAACCCGTCGAGGTTGCAGGAACAGATGTTCGCGTTCATTGTGACGAACCAGGTGGTGAACAACTTCATGGAGATCGGATTGCCGTATGTACTCAGGGCCATCGAGTCCTTCCGGAATGGAAAGAGCCTGCGCCATAACAAGGCGCTCGGGAAGAAGAAACGCGTCGCATTTGACGACGAACCTACCAGTTCTGGACAGGGGCAGGCTCAGGGGCAAGAGAAGCGCACCAAAGAGGAGCGCGAGTTCCTCGAGACCGTGCGGAGCGAGGTGACGCGGCCGGAGTATGACGTCTTCGAGGACTACGCCGAGATGGTGACGCAGTTTGGCTACATTGCGCTCTGGTCGACGATCTGGCCGTTGGCGCCCGCCATGGCGCTGCTGAACAATTACATCGAGGTGCGTTCGGACGCGTTCAAGATCGCGACGCACACGAGGCGGCCTGTTCCCGTCCGCACGGACACGATCGGGCCGTGGCTCGAGGCGTTGGCGTTCTTGGCGTGGTTGTCTGCCCTGACGAACTCGGCGCTGGTGTACCTCTTCCGTCCGCCAGAGCACGTGATCAGTGGTGTCGGAGTGGATGTGCATGTAGGTGTTGGTGGGGCGCATCATCATCATCACCATCATCCCACTGGTAATGGAGTAGCGGCAACAACGGAACTGCTTGGCCGTGCTCTGCTCATTGCGCTCCTTGCGTCACATGGGTACCTACTCATCCGCGCTGCGGTAAGGCATGTACTCGAGCTGGCTATATGGCGCGGAAGCAAGGAGGCCAAGGAAGCGGAGAGGGTGGAGAGAGAGATGAAGGAGCAGTACCTCAAGCAGTGTACTTCACCTGCTGCAGAGAACCAGGAGCGTGCCCTGGTGGACCCTGCCGTGGGCGACGGGGACGACTGGGAGGCGTTCTGGACCGCGGATGAGGGGCTCGAGGAGATCCAGAAACTCGTTAAGGATGCTTGAGCCGGTATCGTGTTGGGCAAACACATTGTGAGGTTCTGGCCTTGCCTATGTGATTGTATTCCCACCTGCTTTATGTGCATATGTCACGCTCTTATGATGTTGTCTCTGTGCTCGATTGTATCATAGCTTGTTTTCATACTAATACAACAGCTTTTGCTCTGTGTTCAACTGTAGTCCAACATGATCAAGAAATGGCAACAGAATCGCATGCGTTGCCGATCGCTTTTTACTTGGATCCAATACTGTAATCCGTAAATACACACCGCTCCCAGGGCACAACCTCTCCGTGGTTGGTGACGCCCTGCACGTAAAACCTTACTCCCGTTTCCTGTTCCAACCACTGGGGTAAGCATTGGGGCTCCACGTAGAACCGGTTGGCTCGGCCATCCAGTCCAGTGGTACCAATGAACATCGCGGACGAGGGGTCCAGAACGCCAACATCACTCGAGTGGGGCACAATATAGATGTTGAAATACATAAAGGTTAAAGATTGGGGCAGACCGTCCTCCAAGATCCAAGCAGGACGTGGATCTTCGCGATCACGGGTGCTTAGTTCGATTGGAGATATCAGGGGGAAGGATAGAGCCGTACCCCAAGTTAGGGTGCCAGCCAAGTTGGCAAGGCGACCCACGGTGGATTCCGCAGCGAAATGTGCCCAGATAATGAATGGTGTGCCGATTGAAGCTGGTGGGAGTGGCGAGGAGGGGTATACTGCGAGTTGACCGAGGGAGACTGTGAAATTGCACGGCAATGAAGGGTCTTGGGCTACGAAACTGATAATGAGGCCGACGGCGACAGATACAGAACCAGAGGGTGACGTTGGCGTGAATCTTGATACTTGCTGGGACCATCCGTGCGGAAGATCGGTGACGGTTGGGGCGTCAACGGTGAGCTCAGCTGCGGTGGAAAGAGGCTTAACGTTGACACCGAGGTCGAGGTCAACGTCCTCTCCAGCCTTCGTCTTATATACGATGCGGACTTCGTAAGATTTCTGTGCTGTTACTGTGAGCGATTGCACCGGTAACCAGATACTGCAGAATGCTGCGTCCTCCGCCTTACTTCCTCCGCGAGTGATGGATAAGTTCAAGGCATTGCCGCCGTTCCATCCGTCCGTCATATCGAACGCCGTGGATGCTGTGGGTAAATCCTCCTCCTTACGCTCCTCAAACTCCCATTGCAAAATGGGCCGGGGCCAAACAAGATTTCCGATGGAACATTGCTTATCTATGTCCGTCCACGAATGTTCAGTCTGCAGGACGTTTTCCCCGTTCACAAACCAGGACCGCCCCACACCCGGACAGAAGGAAGTGCAGAATGCAAAGTGGAGGGGATCAGGGGGCGGAGCATCTGCAAAGAACGCGCTTATCGGTTTGAAGGGACCTTCGTTGTAGTCAGGCATGCCATCGGGTTGCTGCGGCGGATCGGGCACGGGCACCACTTCGCCAGGCTGAGGAGGGCCGATCCAGAGCTTCCGCTCGTAATCCCACCACTGTTCCCAGTTCCAGCCAGGTTTGTCTTGCTCGGACTCCCAGGACCAAGCTTGTCCGAAAAGGGCGACACTAAGCCCGAGCGATTGGGGGGCGATGTGGGTAAGGGCCCTGTAGGTGTTGAATCCGCCCCCACCGTACTGGCTGCGTCCCCAGACATCAATACCTGTGAAGATTGCTTGCATCGTTTTGACGTCAGGCGGGGAGCCACCCGCCGCGGGACAGTCGCGCAACAGGGCCGGATCGATACTTAGGAAGTAAGCGCTCACAAGGGACGGGTATGAAGGGCGCCACTGCTCGGCGTGTCAAAACGCGGGGGATCACGCTCAGACCATCGCTTACAAAGTAATTCGTGAACAGCGCATCCGACGCGATGAAAAACGGCAGATTATAGTTGTCCAGTCTGTTCTGGTATTTCACCTTCCCGCTGATGGTCACGCTGTCGTACCTGAACTGGAGATCAACGCCTGGGCTGCTGATTGAACGGGAGAACGCCCCACCACACCACACTGGCATGTGGCCCGACCTTGGTGCGCAGCTCTGCCCTCAGCAGGACGGTCCACGCTGCTAAGGCGCGCGCCTGATCGCTTTGACATGGTAAGTTAGACTCGAAGTTGAGTAAGTATCCGTCAAAGCCGCGCTGAAAGGCCAATTCGGCCAAGCGAGACGCGTAGTGCTTAGACAGGGGTATGCTTCCGGAGGCTTCACAGCGACTCGTCGACGAGCGGGGGATATTTCCGAGCAGGATCCGGAAGCCGTCGGGGTCCGATTCGGTGTGTTCGAATATCCTGATCGCGAGATGTCAGGGGGCGGGAGGCGTCGGCTATGTACATATTCGGTACGGACTTACAGCGTGCCTAGCATCTTCACGCCTTGTCTGTGGGCGGCATTGGTCCACCCTGACGGGGGTATGGTGATGCGATGGTGCGAAAAGCTGTGTTCGTTACCGATCAGCACGACGACGTGGTACGCTCGTCGGAAGCAACGCACTAGACGAATGTGTCGCACAGGGACCAGAAATTAAATGTGTAGCATAGCCCAGAAGGCGTCTCGGTATAACCTCCCTGAGCGCAACCGCGTTTGATGAGCCGAGTCACGGTTCTGCATGCCAGTGACATAAACTGCAGAGCGAGTCACTAACCTTATAATCGTGGCACACCTTTGATCGGGGAAAAATTTCAGCATTCAAAGTGGGGAGAGAAGTGCGCTTTGGCCTTCACCAGTAACTTCCCTCTGCTGTCCGATTGCCCATCGACGTGAGGACGAGGCTGATAGCCCAAGACGCCTGTCAGCTTGGAGTGAGGCTGCATGAACCACGCGTCCAGCTCGACCAAGGAACCAAAGAAGGGTGCCTCATCGCCAACCAGCCCCGAGTGCCCAGCTCCGCGCAAAGGCATGTCCCGAAAGCCTCAGACTGCTTGATACTCAGACAGCGGCGATCTCGACACGCTCCACGGTGAGGGTCGCTGCCAACCTGCTTAGGTCCTCCGCCAGTGCCACAGCACACACAACACTGTCAGCTGGCGAAGCGTGGGAACTCCTGACTTGGCTTGTCCGACCGCATAAAACTGGGGGTCCTCTTCTTCTCTTTGAAACGTTTTTCGTCGGTTGCGCGACGGACATGTCTGAACAACAAGCCATTGGGAACAGCAGCGGAACGCCGACAGATCACGCATCCCAAGACCCGCCCTACAGTGGTGACACGACCCAGCCCACCGAAGAGATCTTGAATGCTCTGAATGCGCTCACGACCAAGGCTCTCTTAGAGGCCACGCAAAACGGTCACGAACCATCGCTTGCGCCCGAAGCGTCTGCTCAAGATGACCCAGCGGAACCGCCTTCTGAGTGGCATGTGCAGCGCGAGAAATTGCGTGAACATCCTCAAGACCCGGAAGGTTGGAACCAACTTGTGGACATCGCTGAAAATAGCGGCGACCTCGAACAAATCAAGCAGACATATGAAGCCCTGCTCGAGACGTATCCCAACACGGTATGAGGTCCCGTTCATTCCCCAGCCGTAGTTTGACAGCGCAATATCAAGTCGTCTGCCCAAATTGCCTATCTTAACCACTTTTTGAGCCCTGGACTGTTTCAGTACGCCGAAGAATTGTTCAAGCGATTCCTGAGAACTTCCCCCTCAGTTGACCTTTGGAAATTCTATCTTACCTACGTCAGGTTCGTGGCAGGCACAACCGCAGTCTCACATGGTGTTTTTATGGGATCGTTTGAAATCTGCAGACGCGTGAACACATCACCCAGCAGTCGCGAAGCGGTCAGTCGAGCATACGAATTTGCGCTCAATCGCATCGGTCAAGACAAAGACAGCGGCGAAATATGGTACGACTACATCCAGTTCCTCAAGGCTGGGGAGGTACGGAGTTCCGCAAGTCTTGGATCGACATTAGCTCACTTCGTATCAGACGAACACTACCTGGGAAGAACAGCAGAAAATGGATGCTCTTCGTAAGGTCTATCATAGGGCTGTTCAGATCCCTCTAGAGAATGTCGAGAAGCTCTGGTCTGAGCTGGAGACCTTCGAGAACGGGCTGAATAAAATTACGGTACGCCGAACGCACACTAAACGACTACCGGCTATTCACCTCTTCTCAGGCTAAAAAGTTTATGTCTGATTTATCTCCGTCCCATATGCAAGCCCGAACAGTGCTACGTCAGTTGCAGCGACACCTGGGTCCCTTGTTCCCGCCACCACCGCCATCGTCCTCATCAAGACCGTCAATTTATTTGCCGCCCACTCCAATTTTCAATGCAGCCGAGAGAGCCCTCGTGGGTGCATGGAAGACATACCTCAAGTGGGAGGAGAACAACCCACTCGAGTTTGAAGAAAAGGACAAGGCCACCTTAGTAGCGCGTGTTCAGCTGGTATATCGCAAAGCGGTCATCCGAATGCGATACTATAGCGAAGTATGGTGAGTTTCCATGGTGCGCATGCGCTTCTTTTCCCACGTTGAACGTCGTATCGCCAGGTTCATGGCATTTGTGTGGACGAATACGGTTGGTAAGCAGGAGGAGGCGCTAAATATATTGAAAGCCGGCATGGAAGCGAACCCGGCCAGTTTCTTGCTTCACTTTGCGTATGCTGAGATGCAAGAAGCCCGCAAGGAGTACGCTGAAGTCAATACAACGTTCGACAAGCTCATCGACCGTCTACGTGTGCAACTCGAAGAGCTTGAGAGTCGAGTGAATTCAAACACATCCTCATTCTCGTCTGATGCCTCTGCTCGTACCGTACCGACGAGTGTTCCTAGTGCAGCAACGCCTGGGCTTGCCGACAACAACGGAACTCTGTCAAACAACTCGTCCTTCGCCACTCAGAGTGCTGATGAGAAACCCCCCAAATCCAAAGAGCTACAAGAGCGTCGGTCTGAATATGGACTTGTCTGGATTATGTATATCCGATATGCACGTCGAGCGCACGATCTCAAAACGTTCCGAGCAGTATTTGCCAAAGCAAGGAAAGATCGCTGGACACCGTGGGAGGTTTATGAAGCTGCAGGTGTGTGAGAAGACGGCGGCGGAAGCAAAGTCTAAATTGACAATTTCCTGACAGCGTTGATGGAGTATCATTGCAACAAGGATGGTGGACTTGGGGTTGCGTCCCGTATATTCGAAAAAGGTCTGGAAAGCTTTGGTGACGAGATTGAATTCGTTTTGAGATATCTTGGATTCTTGATATCTGTCAATGATGACAACAGTGAGGGAGCACGTATTCGTAGCTGTGAAAGGTGCTTACGAGATTGCCCCCTTCAGATGCGCGGGCGCTTTTTGAGCGTGTTATTGCCACGTTTAATCCCGAAAAAGCACGCCCGCTATGGGAAAGGTGGGCACGTTACGAGTATCAGTTTGGTGATCTCGAGGCTGCACAGAAACTCGAGAAGCGCATTTCTGAGGTTTACTCTAATGGTTCGTCTAGCCGACGTCTATCTTTGAACCCACTCGTTCTCACACTATTTTCTAGACCCTCCCATTAAGCGTTTTGCCCAACGACATACATACCTCGGTACAGATGCGATTGCTGCAAGGGACCTTGGGTTTGCCATGGCTGGTCGACAGCCAGGGAGTGCAGGTAGCGCTTCGGCGTCAACAATGTCGTTTGAGAAACGCACAGAATCCTTGCAATCTTTGATCCCACAGACAAACGTGCCTCCGCCCCAACCACCAAAGAGACAGCCATCGCCTGACCTCAAGCGAAGAGAGGATTCTGTGAAGCCTGATTTTGGGCCTCCAACAAAACGTCAGAGACCACTGACACCTCCGCGTGAGAGGGATCGAGACAGGTTCGATGGACCACCACACAGGAGAAGATTTGCCAGCCCAGCAGGATGGGAGAAGGAACGGGATCGAGAACTCGGACACCTCAAAAGAGAGCGAGAAGACGACAAGCCGTTGCCATTGCCCGCCGTCTTATCCTGGTTTGTTGGCCAATTACCTAATCCAACGACGTTTGATGGTCAGTCCCGGGCGATGCTCAACGTCGTCTGTTTTTGTGCTACAATGGTGGAATAATTGGCATTGATCGCTGTTCTCGGTATTTTCCTTTGTTTTATTCTTTTACACAGGTCCGATTTTCAGGGTCGATGACCTGATGATGCTATTCCGGAATGCTGTCATTCCGAGCGCTACCCGGCGGGCGACACCGCCGCCACCACCACCACCACCTCGCTCAGGTATGGGTTATATGAATTGCTGGATAGGGCGGCATCACTAACTCCGGTTTTTCATAGCTGGTCGCCCCCCTCCTGATTATGGACCATACCAGGGACCTGCAGGTAGGGGTGGACGACGATACTAGGCGTAAATGTATAATACGTCTCATCTGTACTTCCTTGCGACTCCTCTTTACACTTGAGTATATCTGCCGCGTTTTTACTTCTAATCGCTCGTTGTTCATGCATATCCTATTGAATGCTTCACTAAACAAATGATAAATGCCTGTGTGGAAGCGAACACGCGTGTCAAATCCGAAGCGGTACGAATGACATTGTGTGCTACAGTTTATGAGTATAAAATACACGCCAAAAGAAGACGAATAAAGAGAATAATCTAAGGATGAGGTGGGATTATCTCCAACAAAAACACTTTCGCCAGTTGTTTACTCAACAATATTCAGGGGGAAGAGGAACCAAATTCATGAAGGTGTCCATCCGCGAAATCGTCCAGAAATTCATTCAGTACGTCGAGCAACTCTCGGATCAGAGCGTCCCTGTCCCATTCCGTTCTGTGTCGCCACACGCAACCCAGACACGTCGCCCGGAGTTGCTCCAACATTTCGACGGTTAGCTGACTCGTCTTTGACTTAAGTTGGCATTGCAGCGTAGACAACAGCTCTTCGTCGACGTGGAACTCGGGTAGAGGTGTAGGGGTTCGTGAAGGTTCGCGCGGGGGAGATACGACCATTTCCTCAGCGGTTACAGGGCCAGGAACGTCAGTGGATGGTGACGACCGTACGGGCGTTCGGGGAGGTGATTGTACGGGAAGGAACGGGGGCTGTAGTTCATTGTGCTGCTGCGGCAAGGGGCTGAGAATAGGAGTATGGGTCTGACTGCGATTATGGGAGGCATGGGTGTCTCCGTTGAGTAAGTGCGAAATCGCCATGGCCGGCGCTTTCTCTGACGGCTGAGTAAGTGAGGGGACTGGTACAGGTGCTGACGCTATCAGGAACGGATCGGGGCCATCCTGTGCAGGGGTAGGTTGGTCAACCACCATCGCTTCCGATGTTGGCCATCCGTTCTGGGTAACTGGCTGCTGCTCCTGCGGTTGTTGGGGTTCTGTGCTGGGAGCCATAGTGGGTAACGATGGGGAAGTGGACATAGGCTCTATCGTCTCCACTTGAACCGGTTGACCATCATTCGCAAACCTTACTGCAGGTAGACGAGGTAGGGAACTAGCTGCACTGAGCAGGTCGATGGGGTCATGATCCTCATCGTCGCTTACGACCATCCTCGCCCGTTTCTGTTGTCTCGGACTGCTACCGCCGCTGCCCTCCACCATCTTGTCCTCTCCACCACTGGCCCCCTCTGGTGACTTGCTTGGCCGCTCGTCGGCAGAGGACCGCGCCCGCTTGAGACGTCTTTCGAGTTGCAACGGGTCTGTAATTTGGATCTCAGGTTGCTGCCCATTATGCCGCGCACTTCTCCGCGTTCCTGGCGCATATGTCCCATTAGCAGCACCATTACCGTTGTCGGTGCCCCCGTTACCGTTACCGTTACCATCATCATTCTTCTTTTCCTTGGCCCTCTTCCGCTCCTCCCGCCTCTTCCGTTCGCGTCCTGCCATCCGCTCGCACTCCAGTCTAAATTGGGGATCGAAGTCCTGAATACTGACTTCGGTAGCCGTCAGCATCGCCTGTGCTTTACGCAGCCGCTCGACGTCCCTAAACGCGTACACATGGGCATTATGTACGATCTTGAGGATGTCGTCAAGGAAATCTTGCGGGGTGAGGTATTTGCCCTTGTAGAGATCCTTGTGCATGCGCTCGAGGTCCATGTCGAAAAAGGGTGGCGGCTGGAGAGCCAGATCCTGCGCTTGGGCAGGAGCCTGGGGCTGCGCTTGGGACTGGGGCTGCGCTTGGGACTGAACCTGAGGCTGGGGCTGCGCCTGTGTTTGTGGCTGCGAGGGTGGTTGGAGGTGGGACTGCAGCTGGAGGTGAGAAAACTGAGACTCGGGCTGGCTTTGGGCTTGTGCCTGTGACTGCAAAGGGCCTTCCGCTTGTCCGTCCAGATGTACACCGTTCACATTGACAGCACTTTCTTGCACATTCTGTACAGTGGTTTCATCCCTGACCTCAACCACACCATTCTGCTCCTGAATTGTCACATTCGATGATACGATTTCCACCTCCCGCACTGCAGGAACGGGCGTTCGAGACAGAGACAGCTCGAGCTTGTACTCCTCCTATATATGAAAGCCAATCAGTCCACCCCTTTATAAACACAAAAGACTCCCATACCAATGCGGGCTTCGTAAACCTCTTAAACTTGCGCTTCAGCTCCGTCAAGATCGGTCCCAGGCGGTACTTGAGCAGCGTGATGACCCGCCGATCGCTCTCCTCTTGCACCGCGAGCTCTGCTGCTGTTGGCTGACGCGGCTCGGGCGGAGGCGCAACGGGCAGCTCCTCGAGGACCCGCTTGCGTCTCTTGATACCGTCCGCGAACGCATTGGGGGGACGCCGGACGTCTTCGATGAGCGGCGCAAAGAAAGACTCGCGTTGGGACTCAGTCGGGCTCGTCAGTGCAACTCGACACTCTCTCGGGAAGCCGAACCAGGCCTTCACGTCCTGCGGCAGTGCGGTAAACTGTCCGTCGACTACGGCAAGCAGTAGTACGGGGTCCGTCGGCGAGAGTGAATCAAGCATAGCGCGGACCGTCGATCGTGTAGTTTCAGTCACGGCCGCGCACCAGCTCGTGAGGGCAGGTATATACATGACGGAAGGCTGATGTCGTTTGGCCTCGACAAAGAGTTGCACAACGGCAGCTTCAGCGGTCTGCAAGGAGCGTTGGTCAAGGTACGTTAAGGGCGTGAATAAGCGACGCTTACTCTTGTGGAATCGCCCATCAGGACTCCCAGATCGAGGTTCTGGACGTGGTACCCCTCCAGGAAATGCAGTGCGGCTGCGCCGATATAGCCTTGACCCATGCCAAGAGGACCATGGACAGCTACCCGAGGTCGATACACACGGAGGGTTTCCATCGCTGTCGCCCATTCCCTCCATTAAAACATATATGAAGGCAGATATTGGCAGAAACGTACATTGCATTAACATTTCCCTCTCCAGTGCACCCTCTTCGCTTTCGTCTTCCCACATGGCTTCTTCGAGCGCAGACCGCTTCTTGCTCACGGGAAGGACCTTGTTGATGGCCTCCTTGACCTTCTCAACGGCCTCACCTAGAAGGGGTACGAGTTGACTCGGCAGAGGCTCGGCAGCAGAGGACGTGGATCGCGCCGACGATGGGACGAGCTCTAGAACATCACTGTAAAGAAAACCAACGAAAAGCCCACAGAACAACCACGCACTTTTAATCGAGACCATGAAGTCCCGCAACGTCACTCCTATCGTCTCCGGTTTGAGTAACAGTCGATCGTTCGACTGGTATATCTGCGGATACCGTCTCTGGATCGCATTCAGCGCCGCCTCCGTGCACAGGGCCTATCCACAACAACGCGATCAGCATCGCCACCACCATGGAGAGTGTCCCGACTTACCCGCAGATCAGCGCCGCCGTACCCCTTGGTCAGCTTCGCAAGCCCCTTGACGTTCTCCTCGCTCCTTTCGTCGCCGTCCGCCCACCCGTCCCACTTCCGCGTCATGATCCGCAGTATCTTCTCCCGCGCCTCGAGCTTCGGCAGCGGGAAATAGAACTCCCTGTCGAACCGGCCAGGCCGCCTCAACGCAGGGTCGATCGCGTCCGGCCGGTTCGTTGCGCCGATGACGATGACCTGGCCCCTGCCGTCCATCCCGTCCATGAGCGCGAGGAGCGTCGACACGATCGACGCGTGGATCTGGTCCTGCTTCGACGACCGCACCGGCGCGAGCCCGTCGATCTCGTCGAAGAAGATGATCGACGGCTGGCAGTTGCGAGCCTCTTCGAAGAGAAGGCGCAGCTGGCGCTCGGCCTCGCCGACCCACTTGGAGAGACAATCGGCGCCTTTGCGCATGAAGAAGGCTGTGGTGGGAGAGGTGGGTACAGGGGAACGGGGGAATTGGGAGACACATACAGATTCCTTTGCCATTCGAGCGGCAGCTGGCAGCGAGGGCGCGAGCTAGCAGGGTCTTACCCGTACCAGGAGGGCCATGGAATAGGACGCCCCTCGGAGGGGTGAGACCGAATCGCTGAAAGACTTCCGGGTAAAGTAAGGGAAGGAGGGTCATTTCTTTGAGTGCATGGATATCTTGTAGTCGATACTAGCATAAGGCAAGGCATATACCCAGTAGAACTAGCCACCTACGTTCGTCGAGGCCGCCGACCTCGTCAAAAGTGACGTTTTGGTTGACGCCCAATGGATCAGCATCGGCGAGTGCTACAGGGGGGGTAGCTTCCATGAGACAAGTAAAAAAGGGGCAAGAGTAAGGGTAGCGCACCAGCTTCTCCGATCTTGCCCAAGTTCGAGGGTGTTCCGCCGGTTGCAGCGGCGAAGTCGCCAGGGAGCATGCTCGCACCACCCGCTGACATCGCACCAGCACCGAACAGAGCGCCGTCCCCACCACCCCAGTTCTTCTTAGGAGTGCGAAGCGGAACGTCAGAGTCCTGGTGTCAGTGAGCCACACGAAAGACCTTGCATACAGACACTCGCACGCACCGAGTCGTCTGGCGGCATCCCCATCCACCTGCTCAGTTCTGCCCCTGTAGCACTCCATCCAGGACCACGTCTGGTATTCTTACCACTGCGGCCACCAGTCGACCGGCTCTTGGGGGGAGGGGGAGGCTGGACCTCCTCTAGGGGTGGGGGGATGGCATAATTGATTTTGGTTCGCTGCCTGAGCGAATACGGTCTGCCGTCTCCCTCTGCATCGAGATCCGGCTCGATCTCACCGTCAGGGTCGGGTTCGCCCTCTGCATCTGCGTCCTCGTCCACGTCCGAGGACGTTCTCGGTGCGTTCGCGAGCGAACCAGACCCATCGCTGGACCCATCGGTGCCCTCGTCGGCATATGCGTCGTCGTTTGCGGCATCTGCGCGACGCTTCGGGCGCGACGCGCGCTTTGGCGGGTTGGCAACGGCGGTGTGGACATAGCGCTGCGGCTGGCGGGAGATACGGCCGCTGAACGTTTTGGCCGGGGGCGGCGAGGGGGCCTTGGGCCGGGTACGGAGACGACGTCTGAGGGCGTCCTCCTCGTCGCTGACGACGAAGTCGGCGAGGTTGTTCTGCTTCCTGGACCTGGAGTTCCGGGTAGCCCGCCGCGGCTGGTCGTCGTCGTCGTCTGGGTCTTCGTGGGGGTGCGACTTGCCGTTGACAGGGGGATCCCCGTCGTTGTCGAAGAGGCTGCTCGGATCTTGGGGATCGTCGTCGTCCTCGGACGGCTCGTGGTAGTTGTGCGACTTGACTCGGCGGCCGTGGCGGGTGCGCGCGAACACGGCTGCGGGTGTCTTGTCTATGTCTGGAGAGGGGTGGTCTTCGTCCATGGGTTCGCTGTCGTGGTATTCTGATCCGGAGGCGAAGTGGTCCTGGTTTTGCGGCGAATTGGTGTGGCCGCGGGTGGAGCGACGGGGGGCCATTGTGTCCGGGTATGGACGCGGGGGGAGCTTGATGGTGAGACGGTGTGGGGAGGGGTGGTGGTGGTGGTGACCAGGAAGAGGGGGAGGAGTGGACAGAGTACGAGTAGTGCCAGGTCGTGGAGGAAGGTGGTGCATCAACACCGAAAACGAGAGCCCAAGCGCGGACGAGGCGGCCCAGGAGCTTCGAATGGCGCGGGCGGGACCAGTGCGAGTGCGAAGGCTGGCTCCGGGGCTGGGCGGGCAGTGGTGCTGGTGCTGGTGCCAGACGACGGTTTTTCTTTGTGTGCCAGCGACGAGGGCGACAGCGACGAAGACCGAAAGTGGCGTTTGTCGATGTTTGTGTGTGGCGGTGTAATTGTTTATGTTTGTTTGGTTCCCGGCCGCCACAGTCCCCCTCCGACGCTTCCCATTGGCCAGCGGGCTTCCCCCTGCCCTCCTCTCCACCTCCCAGCCCACCCGTCGCCCCCATCCTCATCCTCCCTCGCTCTCCTGCCCGCCGTGCCCTCCGTACAACACACACCCCGCCATCCCCACTCCGCACGACCAGAACATCCGATCCATTTGCCGAAAAATCAGAGAAAAACAGGCACAGCAGGGGGCGTCGAGAGGAGGAAAGTTCCGTCGCTGGTGGGAGTCCTCTGGCAAGCAACATGCAGCTTCCTTCGCCTGTTTTCATTTTCGTCCCTCGAATTTTTCCAACTCTCGCGCAGTCCCGGGTCTCGCACTTAATGGGGGTTTGCCCATTTCCGGCAATTTGCGGGGCCGTGTCAGTCACGTCACGTCACGTCACGCCACTCACATTCTGTCACTCCTCGGTCACGCGTGCCAGCTCGCCCGATCGGGAAGGTGCTCGATTGGGCGCCCTCGAGGCTTTTCCTTAATTTCTTAATTTCGTGCAGTATGTCCTGGGCCGTCCAACTCCCGAGTTCTGCTCTGTCTGCTTGCTTTGCGACAGCCACGATACCCGCTGTGTAGGTGATGTCAACCGAAAACCCCACGCCGTCTGATTCCCCGCAACGAGAGGTGCAGTCTGTCGCCCCCCAGGGGCCTGCACGTGTCTCGCCTGCCCCAGACGCGACCGAACATCGCGAGCGTGCCGCCCATGGTACATACATAGGTCTTCTTTTTGCGCTCTTGCGTGTTGACATACAATCCCCCCGCAGCACACGAGCCTAGTGCAAGCACGAACACCGAGAGCACGAGCTCGGACAAGCTCACCGCGCTCCCAGGCATATCCTCCAGCCCGGGCAGCCGCATCCACGTGCAGCAGCAGCGGGCCAGCATCCCTGTGTCCTCCTCAGACCCGTCCATCCACGGCGCCATTGTCCCCCACGTATACCCTCCAATACCCAGTCGCGCAATGCCCGCAGGAAGCAGCTCAGAAAGCTCAGCAGGGCAGCATGTGGGTGGTACCACGCCTCCACAGCGCTTCTCGTTGGAAGGGGCTCGTAACTATGCAACAGTAAATTATACCCCACGTTCCCAGCCCGTGCACATCTCCCGCGAGACGGGCCCAGCACCGCGCTCTGCAGAGTCTGCCCCTTCCAGACTCGATCGTCCCAGTGAGCCCCCCAAGCCGCCCTCCGTCATACGCGTCCACAATTTCAACACACCCGCGACCCGGAGACAGAGCATCGACTCACCGGGGTCTCGCGCCGCTTCTCCCATGCGACTGTTCCAATGGGGATTCCACCGCCGTGACCAGCACGATCGCGAAGAACCCTTCGTGCCCGTCAACCCCTACCAGTTCAAACCCCGTCGCTACCACTTCTCTCTCATCAACAGCCCAGACCTAGAGAACGCGCCCGCGTTCGACTCCTCCTGTGAGGAATCCCTCCTGTGGTGCTTTCCAGCCGTCTCATGCAACCCAAAAGACCGTTTCCAGACATTCCTCGGTAACGTGCGGTACTTCATGACCTACACGCTCCCGAGACAGGTGTATCTCCACCTCCTCCTGCGTCTCCCCTCGCTCTACTTTTCGCGCATCGCACAGCTATTCGAAGACGCCCACATCAGTCAGCACGACGTCGCGCGCATGATTGCCGCGTACCCTCCACCCCGTCGCCGCAACTACAAGCCCAACACGAGCCCGATCCCACTTGCACGCTCCTTGCCTGCTTTCCCTGCCCCAGACGAATGGACGCCCGCGAATGCGTCTCCTGCGCTGGTGCGGTTCAAGAAGTCGTGGGAGGAGTTCATCAATTCGCTCTTACGCGAGTGGAAGACGCTCAACCTCGTCTCTGCGCTGTTGCTCTCGTCAGTGTCTGTCCTATCGCACTTTGTCAGGACATGTGTCTAACGCTTTTCCTTTCATACAGGGCGATTCTGTCCATGTTCCAGAACCAGGAAATGGCATACGACCCGATCGTCCGCACAACAGCACTCCTCTCGCTCACATGCGCAATCATGAGTCTGTCGTACGGATGTGTATACATCGTGCGATTCGGGACGATGCGCAGCATGCACAAGGCCACGAGATGGGCACAGGTAAGCACGCGCGACCATACCCATGGTGCCGGTGCTGACGCATATCGATGCAGGAAGCACAGCGGACGACGCCGTTTATCCTGTGGAACCTCTGGATCTTCCTCGCGATGCCCAGTATCTGGCTCGCATGGTACGTCTTCCTCTCCTCCCTGCGATCGCTCGCACGCTCACCGGACCGCGACAGGTCCATGATCTTTTTTATCACGTCTATCCTCATCTTCGTGTGGAGGAGCGGGTCTACGTCTGATCCCTCCGTCCCGGACGCGCTCTCCCCCTCTGCAGCCACTGCCCCAAGGGTCCTCATCTCTGCGCTCATCCTGCTTGGGCTGCTGTACTTCGGCGCGATCGTGAAGACGCTGCATGGATATGGACTGGACAAGGAGAGCACTGATACCAGGACGCCGCAGGATCGTGTGCGTGCGCCAGATGCTGAACATGCGGGTGGCCGGGAAGAAGAGCAACAGCGAGGCCGCACACAAGCACACGAATTGGATGATAGGCCAGTCGTTGAACACAAACGTGGCGGCGGCGGTGACCGTGACGACCCAGACCAAGAACGCAAGCGCGACGAGGAGCAAGGTCGTGACCAGGGAGATGGCGGGTTACCGGCTATGACCGGCCTTGGCCTGATCGGGCTTGATGCCGTCGCGGATCGGGGGACATCTTCGCAGCAAGAGCAGAGGGAAGGTTCTGAGAACCACCGAGTAATGGCGAGCTTTTAGCATACATGTGGCAGTCGCTGATTTATAATGCGGACATTGGCATTATCCTGCTAGACAATATTAAGCTGTTCACAATGTTTGGTGTCTTGCGGGCATTGCATTTGCACCTCTCAGGTCAAGGCAAACTTTAAACTCAGCGATGACTCTAAATCCCGAGCCAGGGTAGGATAAGGGGTGTAACTGCTGGAACACGGTTCAGAAGCGTCCAAGTCTTCTCCGGGTCGGAATCCAGGGTCAGCCAGGGGTCAGCCAGGGGTCAGAGCTTTCCTGTCTGCCTTTGCATGCCATTTGCGCACTCCGAACCTATGGTTTTGCATTTGAGACAAGTATGGCGACCACGACACAGTCCTTGTTTTATTATACATGGGTAAATCTGAGGTCCGAGGTCACTCCCCCCTCTGCTTACCCTTGCCTTTTCAACCTCGTCGTTCTCACTGTCTACTTTCCTTCGGATCTCCTTTATCAGTCTTTCCAGTGACGCTCTCGCATCCTCTAGAGTTTCCTCCTTTGACCTCCTGACCTCCTCTTGATCTTCTTCACTCTTGGACACCGGCTTGGACTCCGGTTTGCGATATGCAAGGCGATGGCGGACTAAGGCCTCTACCAGCTTCTGGAGGTATCGTGTCCTGTATAGGTCCAACGCCAGTTGTTCTTGCTGGTCACACAGCTGCTTCACTTCCTTGCGCATCTCTCGTAGTACCTTCACTAGCTCGCCCATCCTCCTATCCACAATCTCTGCCATCTCGTCTCTGGTCCCGATGCTGGAGTCCAACCCGCCCGTCCTGCGAGTCCCTACCGCATCGTCATCGTTATCGGCATCATCCCCTCGCAGTGCAGCGGTGATCTTCTTTCCCCTTTCTGGCCACTCACACTTTTCTTTGTATCTGGCACACCTGATGCATGCAGTGCGCCTTTTACTCCCTCCTGGAGCCACCTCGCAGTCGATGTTGGCCTTCGTGCACCCGGCTGTATTGCCCGAACAAGTAAACTAGAGACAGAGGACAACGGCCTCAGTCCAAGGGAAAAACGCACAGTGGTGGAGACTTACCTCGGCGTTGGGTGAACGGCGACCAAATACAAATAACAACAGTATATGAAGCCTTAAATACTTACCATTTGTAAGGATTGCAGATGAGTAATTACATAGCACCATATGACCCTTAGGGTCGGACATCTATTCCGTGGACTAACAGTTTAGTTTCGCTCTAGTTTCGTTTCTGGCGTACTTTGATCATGCTAAGTCGATCCTTACTTTTCATACCTGATTTTAGTATCAAGCTGGAGCCCTCGCTTCTCCAGGAACTCCTTAGAGTCGTTCCCATTCCATATCTTGACGCCCTTAGCATTGGGCAGCTTAGCATCTGTATCTTCTCGTATGAGTCATTGAAACCCCCCTGAAATATATTTCATGAATATCTTAGAAGAAGTCGAATCCCTTGGAGAGAGAAACACAGGGATGATAATGGACAGTATATCAGGTGCCGGCCCTGTCATCGCGTGACTCGCCTGTCTCTATGACGCGTTGGACAACAGAGAGATATTGATATTCTGGGTGGTCGTGTTGAACGCTGCCAGGGGATTTTGAGTCATAGTAGGAAGTCGTGTTATAGTAGTATTGCGCCAGAGTACCCTTAATAACAGCATAAATTTATGGCCTCTGATGCCCTCTCGTAGTCTATTCCATCTTGCATTCATTTATGTCCCGTCTCGCTTCCGGAGTACCAGTCTTTCTTTGCTCCCTCGCCACATGCGCCTCTGGGTAACCTGGAGTCAACAAATATGTCACCGCCCAGAGCGGAAGGTGCAGAGAGTAACCTCATCTTAGTCGTAGACAGACTCAAACTTGACAGCCAGCATGCCCTCACCATCGAGCCCCATCTCTTGTCTAAAATATCCATGGACAAGTTCTACAACTCTTACAGGTGGGCCGCCTTTGCTTGTCTGATACGGTTCGCGCTCGCTAGGCAGCTATTTTCTTTCACCATTTCACTTTATAATGGGCCACTTGGCAAATTTTTTTGCTATTGTCCTCCGTCTGCGTCAGGGTGACAGCATTGAAACTTTTCACCTCTTCTGAAAGTTTGAAGATGGAGTCCCCTCTCAAAGAGGTGTTTGCGGACGAAGCATATGATACCGCTGTATTCATTCAACTCTACTTTATACTCAGTATCAAGAGGGTTTCCATTGCATCTGTTGATGAGCTAGCACACACATACGCAGTAGCCAAGTACGTCAAGCCCTGCACCCATCTAGACCTCATTAATGAGGTAGTCTCCATGGACATGTGAGCCAGTCATCTAGGTACAGCTCAGCGCTGGTCGAATACTTTCCGAGAAAGCTGTGGCGCTGAAGGTGTCCGTGTGGATGCTACTCCATGTTCAGATTTACCGGATATGCTTATGAGCGTTGATCCACGCAGCAGGCCCTCTCTATGGACGGTGTTGGAGGATATGAGGGTGGCAGGTGTACATCCAAATGTGTCCGTTCAATATATTGATCCATGTAAACGTTAAGCAGCGGCGCTATCAGGAGGGATACGAACTATACCGAATACTCATGCACAAATGCCTGAACAATTAATGCCCAATGACATGACCTTCAAAACCCTTCTCCGAGCAACAAGATTAATAAGCGAGAAACCATGTGATAAGCCGCGAACGAATATCGTCGAACCATGGTAGATCTTCCGTGACATGCTGGAGTGCCATCTACATCAGAAAGATGGACAGCTCTTAGGGTACTCTATTTTTTCTCTGCTTCTTCACTCCAGACGGCCTTGCACACGTTTATCACCCGCGCAGATTGTCTAGGTGCCTTTATGGTCATTCGGTCCTTTGAATTCTCTGAGAACTTGCAGGCTTTGTTCTCGCTCACACATTAAGCGTGACTGGACGAACCGGAGAGCACCAGGTTGTTAACTTTCTCATCCGTCTCTGCCTTGATGGGACACCGGACTTGAATGACATGAACTTACGTGTATGGAGTAGCTACCCCATATCTAGATACCTTTCCACGAAATTTGGTGGGCCCTGCACAAAATTTGAATCTAAGGAGCCTCCACCAGACGGCACCCAGCAGAGGGAAGAGGTTCACTCGACCACAGGCATTGGCATTGCTTCGCACCTGCTCAGTCTAGGGGAACCCCATTTCCAGAGCGACAATAAGCTGTATGGCATTTAGCTGTTGGCGTGTTTGTCTTTCCAGTCAGGTGCGCTGTCAGTGGCCGATACGGGCCATAACGGTGCTTGTGCTTATGGGCATGGCCTACTACAGAAGGCGTTCTTGGGTGCGTTTTGGGAAAACTCGCTCCACCTTGACAAGCATTGGGAAGGAGTGATCGAGAAGGTAGTGACGGATGCGAAAAAGAGAATGATTCCTCTGAATGTCGGACCCGAGCCGGAGAATGTAAGGGACCTGCGGAGGTATTTGAGAAGGAAAGAAGGATTGCATCCAGACGAAGACCCGTAAGCACTGGCTGAGAAATCGAGATTATGTACTGGGAAAGATGATATAGCGGTGTGAGAGTCAGGGGCCATTTCGTTGCCCATACGTTATTGCATTTGCAATATCAAACCCCACCATTGTCACGGTCTCAACAGTAAATTCTCGACGTGAAATCAGTAAGCACGATCTTCCGATTATCCACAAAGGTGTGCACTGTTCTAACAGCCGTGGAGGGCGATTGAAAAGCATATCGGTACACTGCAGGAGTATACAGATAATGGGATCAATGACTTACATGATTCTTAACGCTTATTTGCTCCTGGCGATGCTATTCTAACTACAAACGGTATGGCGTATATCATCTCCTACAGATGCGTTTCCTTTACGTTCATCACCTCAGCATGGACAGGTAATGTCCGCATGGGCGCAAAGGATGTCAGCATGGTTGGCCAGTACATGACGGTGTAGGTAGCAAAGTAGGAATGAGTACCACAGGTTGGGACGTCATTTCCCTCAATCGCTGAACTCGAGGGGCAGTACCTGATCCTAATCGCGTCTTACAAGTACGGATAGCAACCATTACCGTATCTTGTGGCTGTTTTTGACGATAACTAGATGGGCTATGTTATAGATAGTGCTGAACCAGGTCATTGCAGAATGATATGTTCGGCACGCGAGAAGGATCACAAATTGCAGTTTTATGGTACTAGAGCCTTGCTCTAGGGATCGCGGAATCGCCTACTTACCAATGAATTGGTCATGGACTATGATGTATCACGATCGTACAATGGCAGCGCCAGTGGAAGCGAACACTTAATGGATAAATACCATAAACATTGCAGAACGAGTACACCAGGACTATGTCTTGGGTGGTATTTTCATTGATTGGGAAGCACATTCTTGACGGGAAAGGAGGCATTTGCTCGGTGAGCGCAGACTTTGGCTACGTAATGATGAATGGCATTGGTTTGAACCCGAGCATACCTTTGCCTCTACTCAGAGGATATATTGTACGTAATCGACCGTATGGTACGGTTGATAGGGATTAATCATAGCTTGTCAAAAGTAAGAATGTATGATGGCAATTGATCAAGTCAAATCCATATTTGCGGCTACGTAACCTCACACCTCACACCGCGATGCCAGCGAAATGGAAAGAAGCAGAAAAATGGCGTAGTCGTATGTAGCACGACTGCTGTCGGATTTCTAATTGGAACTCCAATGATCTGGTGGACATCAGAAAAGGGTCAATGAGAGATGTCCGAAGTAGCCTGTCCTCGCACTGAAGCGCGTGCAGTGCAGGGTGACGATGACACGAGGGTATGTAAGCATGATACGTACCTTAATCATGGAAAATTGCACGGCCTATGTAAGCGAATAGTTTTCCAAAGCAGTTCCCCGAGGAGACGAATTATCCGACTTGACAGATTTATTCGCTTCGTGCACTCAAAATTGTTGTGCATATATGTACACATGCATGTAGATCAGCAAACGTTACAGCAGCCATCACACTTTTGGTAGACTACCCTTTAATAATTAATTATGCACTTACCGTTTTTCCTGCTCCGACGGCGGGCCATCTATCAGAAAAAAAAAGGACGAAAACGGTGGTGGTGGGGGTCATGTGATGATAGTTACGTTAAGTATGAAATTTTGTCGAGTATGAATATTGACCAGATACAGTTGTGTGTACCTCTGTCTCTAATGTCTATATGCATATTCGATTACATCCCATTAAGAGTACTGCCCTTACTATCCGCTTGCGGGAGTGTAGCTTGGGAAACCGCTGTCCATAATACTGATGAGTGTCTGGTTCAGCTTGGGCGCAAAAGCAGCGCTCCAAGTATGTAATTCGCTAGAATGGAGATATACAGTACATAGGCTCTGTTGATTCTAGCTTTGCGATCTTAATTTCTGATGTAATACAGCCTTTCTAAGTCAATTTAATATCAGTCCTCAGTTGCCAATGGCTCGAGCGCCTTTCTGTAAGTACATATGTATAAATTCCGTGTCTCTACTTTTTTTTTCGTTTCAGCTTGCGCCCCGATGGTCTCCACAGAATCTGATGCCGTCATCCACGACGAAGCATGTCCACTGCTTCCCCATGTTCATACCGAGGCTCAAACGACCATTTCTTCGTCAACTCCGCTCCGGAAGAGCCAGATTATGGCTTTATGCGTAGCCAGGCTCGTTGATCCCATAGCATTTACACAGCTGTTTCCATACGTGAACGATTACATGAGTTACTTGCGCTTAACAGATGACCCTTCTCTCATTGGTTTTTATAGTGGGTTGGTGGTAGGTTTAAATATAGGGTCTTCACTTCGATAACCTGTTTATTGTTGTTGCAGGAGAGTGCGTTTGGAGTAGCTCAGCTTTGTGCTATATATCCCTGTGCCAAGCTGTCTGGTAGGTTATCGATTACCAGAGTCATTTGTCTCTGACTCCTGGATCTTAGATGTTGTCGGTCGTAGACCCGTCCTTCTTGTGAGCGTATTGGGCACAGGCATCATGTCCTTGGTGTTTGGTCTGTCAAAATCACTGGCAGTAATTTTGGCAGTCAGATGCCTAGGTGGGACTAAATAATCGCTGCTAAATTCTAGAAGAGTTACAATGGCCTTTAGGTGGTCTATTCGCCGGAAACACTGCTGTCGTTCAGTCTATGCTGGGAGAAAGCATGGATTCTACCAATCAAGCGACTGTGGTCCCCATTTTCGGGTTAATGTGGCCTTTGGGCTCCATTATTGGGTTTGTAATCTCTGTTCAGAGGTTTCCAGGTCTTCTAATATGTATTATAAACTCTAGGCCATTAATCGGTGGCTTCTTCTCGCAAGGGGCGTTCAAGTTCCCGAATTTGTTCGGATACGGAATTTTCCAGGAGAATCCGTACTTTTTGCCATGTCTAATCTCCGCCACGATTTCATTCATTGGAGTTGTCCTAGGATATGTGTTCCTAGAGGAGGTAATAATGGACATAGGTGCCGCATAGACCACGATTTACTTACCATTGTCACGACAGACTTTACCAAGCAAACAAAAGCGAAATAACGAGCAATTGCGCCCCTCTAACGCACACGAGGAAACATATTCTAAGCCTGGTGTTCCCGCGGCAGGAAAAGGATGTATGAGAGTGCAAGATTTAATGGCTTTACCGGCGATACACTCTTTAGTGACATCGGCTTTTGCACTCAATTTTTTATATATATCCTTTCAGGTGGTCTTCGTCTTGTTTTGCTACTCCCCAGTCCAGTCAGGCGGCCTAGCATTCTCGGTTTGCAACATTCTCTGATATGCCAATTGATAAATCTAATTAACACATCCAGGCCGAGGAAATAGGCTATGCTCTCACTATCGGCGGTGCTATTCTTATCGGTATCCAGTTATTCATCACTCCATATTTGCTACGAACATTTGATTGCGCAACTTTGTATGCATTCTGCATGAGCATGTGGCCTCTTGCATATTTCTGCCTCCCCTTCCTCAACGTCATTGCCCGTCTCGGTTTGACTGAGGGTGGTGAGCTGAGCACATCCGCATGTGCAATGTTATGGACTGGAATTATAATTGTCCTTGCTATATCGAGAGTGGGAATACTCGGATACTCGTAGGTGTATATTCCACATACCAACTTGCCTATGCATGGCTTACTATTTCGCTTTAATCGGGCAGAGTGAGCACGATCTTGGTTAAAGAACATTCGCCAAACCCTGCCTCACTGAGCCAGGTAAATGGCATTGTGCAGTTTTCCATGAGCCTTGGGAGCTCCTTGGCACCATTCATGATCAGGTACTGCTAGCATCATCATTAGCGGCATACTCGAAATAATGACTTCATACCTCCATAGCTCTTTATTTACCACATTAATTCGCAACCGCATACTTGGGGGGTACCTCTGGGCCATCATCATGGTCGTCGTATCCACTATTATCAGTGTCAATTCCAGGAAGATTTTAGTTCATGCAAAAAAGTGTGCTACATAAGGGGTCTTGCCTTCGGATTGGGGCTCAGGCTGTGCATCATGGGAGCATATCCTTCTGTCTACTGCACATTTGTTCATGACTATCTGTATGCATCGATGGTAACTCAGTTGACTTCTCTTGCTGCAACTATTTTCCTTGCTAATGCTATTTACATGCAGCCACTGCACCCTCCTGTAATTTCTCTTCTCTTTATCGGTTACCAATTGCATTCAGGAATGGATCTTTGGAGTGCTGGCAAGTGCGTTGGTACAATAGCAAAGGTGGATTGAAGAAATCTGTTTATGACTGCTAGCAGTACTACGGAACATGTATTATCAGATGGAACAGACATGATCGGCAGAATAGAGCTGTGTTGATGTCCAAGCGAATATCTCAGCCTATAAAATAAAATTACAACCCAATAGTAATGTTACGGCCGTCCGTGGTGAACTTTTGCACATAAATCAATATGACCAAATAGCTGAATGGCCGTGTAATGCACTGCCTCACTAACAGGAAACGTTTTCGAAGCATTTTCACATCTCTTCCTCAACGTTTCCTGTATCTCACTAAAAGCATTCAAGCGTTCTTACTTGTGAATGTGAGCAAGCTTTTTGTGGTACTGGCCATACCACTAACTCAATGGTACGGTATGGTCCTGACTACCTCAGCGTGATCAGACCATTTCAACAGCGCCTATCGATACAAACCCGAAAGCTGCCACGACACATTTCTCCCGGAGTGTTAATTCCGATCTGGACAGTAAACAGTCTTGTAAGCAGGCCTTTTCAGTGTTGTATCAGCCCTGTATCTCGTTTTCGCATAGCAACTGCAAATCGGGGTAACCGATTTAGAGGATAGGCGCACTTGCACACGTTCTGTTCTGGTCATATTTTGTGAGTGGTGCAACCGATGTGATACACACTGACGGCTAACTCTACGGAGGTGTGTGGGGAAATATTACAGTCGCCACCTAGCAAGCTATATTCGTAATCTGCGTCATCATTGCATACAAGGTCAGTGATACAGATCAGAATGCGATCGTATATGCTTATCCTTTACGGTGTATACTATGTTGTATTGTAGGCTGCCAAGAAATCCTCGCACATAGCAACTTCGGAGGTATGGTGCATACATCGGCAGAGAGAGTTAAAGATCTGTGCAGACGAGCTGCAGTTCTCTATCAAAGCTATGAAAGTGGAGGTGGGGCAGTTGCACTTGAAGAGGTGATTTCCCTGCGTCGCCAAGCATTGGAGCTCTGCCCCGCTGGCCATCCAGATAGGGCATCATGTTTGAGTGTCCTTGGAGTTGTTATGAAATGCAGGTATCAGTTACAGGGAGCATTCGAGGACCTGGAGGAAGCTATTTTCCTCCAACAGAAAGCATTGGAGCTCTGCCCTCTTGGTCATCCAAGGAGGTCATCATCCCTAGTCAACCTTGCAAATTGCATGCAATGCAAGTATGAGTCATGGGGAGCATTGGAAGACATAGAGCAGGCTATATCCCACCATCAACAAGCATTAGACCTCCACCCTGTTGGTCACCCAAATAGGGCATCATCCCTAATGAACCTTGCACATTGTATGCAATCCAGGTATGGGTCACAGGGAGCATTGGGAGACTTGGAGGGGGCCATTGCTCTCCATCAAGAAGCATTGGAGTTCCATCCTGTTGGTGATCCAAACAGGCCATCATCCTTACTCAACCTCGCAAATTGCTTGCAAACCAGGTATGAGTTGCATGGATCATTGGGAGATCAGGAGGAAGCCATTTCCCTGCACCAACAAGCATTGGAGCTCTGGCCTGTTGGTCATCCAAGTAGGCCATCATCCCTAATGAGCCTTGCAAATTGTATGCAACACAGGTTTGAGTCAGGGGGAACATTTTCAGACCTGGAAGAAGCTATTTCTCTCCTTCAACAAGCATTGGAGCTCCATCCTATTGGTCATCCAAAAAGGCCATTATCTCTAGGGAACCTTGCAAATTGCATGCAATGCAGGTATGAGTCAAAGGGAGCAGAGGGAGACCTGGAGGAGGCTATATCCCACCATCAACAAGTATTAGACCTCCATCCTGTTGGTCATCCAAATAGGCTATCTTCCTTAATCAACCTTGCAAATGGCATGCAATGCAGGTATCAGTCACAAGGAGCATCAAAGGACCTGGATAAGGCTATTTCCTTTCTTCAACAAGCACTGGAGCTCTGCCCTGATGGGCATCCAAATAGGTCATCATCCCTAATGAACCTTGCAAATTGCATGCACTCCAGGTATAACTCACAGGGAGAATTGGGAGACCTGGAGAGTGCTATTTCTTTCTATCAAAAAGCATTGGAGCTCTGCCCTCTTGGCCATCCAAATAGGTCATCATACCTAGGAAGTCTGGCAAATTGCATGCAATCCAGATATGAAGCACTGGGATCAATTGTGGATTTGGAAGAGGCTATTTCCCTCCTGCAAGGAGTACTGGACCTCCAACCTATTGGCCATCCTAACAGACCATCATCCCTAATGAATCTTGCAAAGTGTATGCAGTGCAGGTATCAATCACAGGGAGCATTGAGAGACCTGGAGGAAGCCATTTCCCTCCATTACAAAACAATGGACCTCCACCCTGCTGGTCATCCAAATAGGTCATCATCCTTAATAAACCTTGCAAGTTGTATGCAATCCAGATATGGGTTGCAGGGAGCATTGAAGGACCTGGAGGAGGCCATTTCCCTCTATCAAAAAGCTTTGAAACTCTGCCCTGTTGGAGATCTAAACAGGCCATCATCCCTAGTCAACCTGGCAAATTGCATGCAATGCAGGTATCAATCATGGGGAGTATTTGGAGATCTGGAGGATGCTATTTCCCTCCATCAACAAGCATTGGAGCTCTTCCCTGTGGGTAATCCAAATAGATCATCATGTCTAGTCAACCTTGCAAATTGCATGCAATGCAGGTATGAGTCAAAGGGAGCATTGAAAGACTTGGAGGAGGCTATTTCACTTCATCAGGAGGCATTGGAGATCCACCCTGTTGGTTATCCAAGTAAGTCATCATACTTAATGAATCTTGCAAATTGCATGCAGTCCATGTATGAGTTACAAGGAGCATTGGGAGACCTGGAGGAAGCTATATCCCTCCATCAACAAGCACTAGAGCTCTGCCCTGCTGGTCATCCAAATAGATCATCATCTTTAATGAACCTTGCAAATTCCATCCAATCCAGGTATAAATTACAGGGAGCAATGGGAGATATGGAAGAGTCTATTTCCCTACTTCAAGAGGCACTGGACCTTCAACCTGTTGGCCATCCAAAGAGGCCAATATCACTAATGAACCTTGCAAACTGCATCCAATCCAGATATGAGTCACAAGGAGAATTGGGAGACCTGGAAGAGGCCATTTCACTCCATCAACAAGCATTGGAACTCCACCCTGTTGGTGATCCAAATAGGCCACCATCCATAATGAACCTTGCAAATTGCATGCACTGTAAATATGATGCACAAGGTGCAATAGAAGACTTGCAGCAAGCTATTTCCCTCTACCAACATTCAGTAGAACTCCACCCTGTTGGTCATCCAAACAAGTCATCATCCCTAGTCAACCTTGCAACTTGCATGCATTCCAGGCATGAGGCACAGGGAGTGTCAGCAGACCTGTAGGAGGCTATTTCCAACCATAAAAAAGCATTGGAGTTCCATCCTGTTGGTCATTCAAGTAGGCCACTATCCCTTGTCAACCTTGCAATTTGCTTGCATTCCAGGTATGAGTCAAAGGGAACATTGGAAGACCTGGAGAATGCTATTTCCCTCCATCAACAAGCATTGGACCTTTGCCCTGTTGGGCATCCAAGCCAACAATCATCCTTAATGAACCTTGCAAATTGCATGCAATCAAGGTATCAGTTAGAAGGAGCATTTCCAGACCTTGAAGCAGCTATCTCTTTCCATCAGCAAGCATTAGAACTCTGCCCTGTTGGTCATTTGAATAGGTCATCATCCCTGGTGAATCTTGCAACTTGTATGAAATGCAGGTATGAATCACAGGGTGCATTGGTGGACCTGGAGAAAGCTACTTCCCTTTTTCATCAGTCACTGGAAATCTGTTCTCCTGGCTCTAAACATTGGGCATCCACTGCAAGACAACTTGCTTTTTCCCTTGCAAATAAATTCAGAAAAACCTACCAGACATCTGATATATTGCATGCAACAAGTTTGCAACAGGCTCTGCTTCAAGTTGTACCTCATTCTATGCCACTATCATTTTCCTCCATTAATTTGGAGGTGGCAGGTCCATTGATTAAGAATTCCATCCAAGATACCTTGCAAACCATCCCCCCTAGATTGCTGCAGACAAATACTGGCATCCTTTTACACATGATGAAATGGAAGCCCAATTTTGTGTGAGCATACAGTACCAGGAACTAGTCATGCTCCTGGAAAAGGTCAATGACTGGAATTCAACCATCAACCATATGCAGGCCACTATTGCAGCTTACTTTCAATTTGCCACTCTTTCCCACAGATGGGGGCCAAGTGAGCCCTTGCTAGAAGATATTCTCTGAAATAATAGTATATATAACATGCCACCTACAAGTGGCCTTATCAAGCTGCAGAAGTTCTGCCATGCTGCTGCTCACCATGGTTTCTCCTGGGCATGGAGTGACACTTGCTGCATTGACAAAACCAACAGTGTTGAGCTCCAGAAAGCTATTGGGTCCATGTTCTCATGGTATCAGAAGTCAGCATTGACCATTGCCTATCTGGAAGATATCCCTTCTTCTCCAGTTCCTATGACACTCTCTGGTAGTGTCTGGTTTACAAGAGCCTGGACTCTGCAGGAACTCTTAACTCCCCATACTATACTGTTTTATACTCAGCCATGGACCCTTTATATGAATTCCTCATCAAAAAATCACAATAAGGATGTACACATTCTCAACCAGCTAGCACAGGCAGCAGGAATACCACCTCAGCACCTCAGCAATTTTCATGCTGGAATGGACAATGCAAGGTCTAGGCTTCAGTGGGCAGTTGGACATCATACTACTGTGTTAGAAGACATTTCCTATTCACTTTTTGGAATATTTAATCTCCACCTGCCTGTCTTGTATGGGGAAGGAAAAGAGAAAGCTCTTGGTCGACTGTTGCAAGAGATCCTATCTCAGTCACATGACATATCCATACTTCACTGGGTTGGAGAAAAGTCTTCTATTCACAGCTGTTTCCCTGTCAATATACAAGCATACCAACCACTTCCCCAGATACAGCCAGAATCCACTACTGTTTCCATCCAGCAATCAATGTCAAGACTGCAGCAATTTGTATCTGCTGATAATGCCTCTAGGCTGTACACCAACATCATCAACCTGCCTCAGGCAAGGTTTGCTGACTATACACTCACTCTACCATGTATTGTCCATCACATCCAAGTGGTGAAGTTGAGACGAGTATATATGGACCACCACACATATCATGTACAGGCAGTGGATTTGAGGCCTGTCCAAACTATAACACCAGAGTGCCTGAAGGAGACTATGGGTACAACCAAGCCATTACCATACATTCTCGTTCGCCCATGGAACTGGCAGCTGGTCAATTACATGGAAGAGGACCATGCAATGGCTGGGTATGAGGCATTGATGGGACTGGAGAAACCATTCATTGCACTCATGCTGCTACAGCTGCCAGAAGGAGAGTATACGAGGATTTGTCCATCTCGTCACATTATTGCTCACCCGGACGGCCCTGCCAGCATTGTCAATAGCGAAATTGCTATACTGGATATAGTATAGCATACAGCATAACAGAAGGTCTCGTGTACATACTGAATATTTGGAAATAGGGGTTTCTTCGTGTTTCCATGTGAATTCGCGTAGCTGCAGCGTGTCCCCGATGTATTTGATAGCTTGAACCCTGGCATAATCCTATTTTTGTTGGCGTTAGATGGTTAGAAAGTGAGAATGGACTCTGTAGACTTTGCATGGTCATACCGTGCATTCGTAGGTATTCTCTTACCATCACTATATTGACAACCAGTCAGTATAGGTGGCAATGTACATTGAGCGCTAATATTAAATAATTAGGTCTCAGCGTTTGTGCTAATGGAAGTGGCATCGTCCAACTTCGAAACAATGCCCGGGAGATACGGCTCTGCCTCCCCAGTTCACGGTGAAGTGCATCTTCCCCTCGAATATAAAGAAGACCTCGAAATTGGTCCCACTGATAAGAATGACCTAGATCTGGATGCACGTTCGACTTCATCCAGTGATGCTGCTGCACAAGGGCTCAGCGTTTCCATCAGCCCTAGTGTCCTAACCGGCACAACTAGTATGGTGTCTTCTGAATCCGATCAGACAGTCTCCATGACCACATGAATGTATGCGCTCTTGCAGCTGTTGTCTTCAGAACGAGCCTATGCATCTGATCTCGCTATGATTCGCGATATACATATCCCACTTGCGCTAGGTAGGCACCGCTCGTTTTCACCTTGTTGGGGACTTTCATGTGCCCCTATGTAGGCCAGCATCTCCCGTTTAGCCCGAACAGACCAACACCTCTGTCTTCATCTGGCTCTGGCTCTGGCTCAGACTCATCGCCGAGCACGGCTGCTACTGCATTGGACTGTACGCCATCGTCGCAACCTGCACTCCCAATGTCTTGTGCAGACGTACGTATCATCTTTGGAAATATCCAGGAGCTTGCTGTCTTTGCTGACCGCTTTGTGTCGCTCCTCGAGGAGGCAATAGGTTCCTCTATCGACAGTGGTAGTAATGACGACAGAGTGGGGGCCTTATTCCTGGAAATCGTACGTGATGTATCTGCCCGTGCGCTTCCGTCTACACCAGAGTAAACTGCCCTTCCGTCTATGCGTATCCCGTCCCTAGAATCTCCTTACAAAACATGCATCATTCGGCACCATACTGCCATTGCCCACCTCGCCGCCCTCCCTTCATCCCCTGCCTTATCTGCCTATCTTGCTCACACCCGTACGCTTGTGTCGTCCTTATCGTATGCCCGGGATCTGCTTTCCCTGCTTATCAAGCCCGTACAACGGCTATCGACATATTCGCGTCTTCTCGCAGCTATCATTGATGCTACGCCCGATAGTCACAGTGATCGTGCTGCGCTTATCGAGGCCAAGAAGAAGATGGAAGAAGTCAGGCAGAGCGCCAACGAAGAAAGCCGGCGACGGGAGGTCGTCCGCGATGTCCCTGTTGGCACGGGAGGGACACGCAGAAGAGGTTCAAATGCCGGCCTTGGCCATGCGGGTGGTAGGAAACATTCGTGCTTGTCAAAAGTGACAGAAATCGCCGAGAACGGGATGGATAACGCTGAAGCGGCACAAGTAGCTCATCTTGAGAGCGAGCTGCAGCGATACGCGACCTTCATCGACCGACTCCTCAGGGACGTCAAGGGTTGGAGAAATGCTATGCAGGTGTCCTTGGTTGTTCTGCGCCAATGGGGCATCACGTTCGGCACCGTTTTGGGTCTCACTCCTTCCCTTTCTGCCTTCAACCCGGACGTCGCTCCCGATTCGCCCAATGGACAGGTAATCAACACCGCAGACCCAGATACTCTGGTATAGTCGCAGTGCGAACTTATCGCCGTCCCTCTAGAGCATTCGCCGACTTTGCGTTGCGCTCGATAATGTTACATTTCTTCGTTTTTAACTTCCTCGGATGAATGTTTCCTCGTATATGATGCATGTATACATTCTACCTGGCCCTTACGCAGCTACTCCTCACATGTCACTCTTTTCGTCCAAGGAACCATCGGAATAATTATTGTCTGGCTGGCTCGGGTACATGGTATGCATAATGAGAATCCGTTTAGTAGTTACAGCAATGAGAAGTAGACTTGACTAGCAGAAGTGGGGGAAACAGCGCGCCGCGGATGACAGGATAGACGATACCACTAGTCATATCATTAATGTATCGGGATGGGAGCCTCTCCCTGCCGATAGTTCGTGCTTTGCTCTCAAAGGAATCCGATCTCTACAGGGAACGTCAGTTAGCGCACGAATGCTATACACAAGTGATCATAAACAGCGGGGATGTACCCCAAAGAACGAATGCGTATTCTCCTATGGGCATATGGAACAGCATGGAAAGGGGGGCACTGAGGAATGATAATAGCTAACCAAACTCTAGATGATTTTACCATAGTTAGTTCTTTGGCGCGGTCAGCCAGACTGCGACAATGAATGCTATAGTTACCACGAAATGGGCTGGGCTAATTATGTGAACTCCCAAGTAAAGACTAACGAAGAGTCGAACGAGGACATACGTAATAGCAGTGGGCCGTTGAATATCAGCCATAAATGCACCGATAAAAAGAGTGTTTATGCTAAGGTGGACGAGCTTTTCAACCATTGTGCTGTTTACGAGGATACAAGATACCTATATAGCTAATTATATGAATATGATTTAATAGAGGTTCACGATCTGCTGTCTGTGGCCCTAACATCTGACACTAGTACTGACACCTGATCAATTTCGGTCGACGACAGATATAGCAATGCGCCATGCTACAGGTGGATGTCACATCACATAGAACGATGAGGTTGGACTGCTCAGAATCAGAGTAGGGCTGGAGATGGTGGGCGTGGAGGACCTTCCTCTCTTCTATCTGTAGTCATCTAGCTGCTGCTTATATACCTCCTGGATGACTCATACGCTGAGGCTATTCTCCTATTTGTCATGTCAGTGCCATAGACTTAACATCTGACACTGGTACTGGCACCTGATCGATTTGTATCTGCCCAAGTTACCGCACGTAGGCACCAGTCGAGTCAAGTTACTCGCCGCTGCTTATCTTAGCTGCGATATGCTGCGTGATCACTAGAATCACTTGGAAGCTAGCGTTTCACGCTTGTTTCAGTCGGAATGTAGCTTGTCGTGGTGGCTGCAAATATCCTTTGCCTCATTTCAGGGATTTTGCTGTCGTTTGACTCGTCCTGAGCTGTGTCCAATCCCTATCCAGGCAGCCTCCCACCGTGCCCCTCCACAGCGTAGATGCTGGGTAGAACTATCCCCATCGCCACTCAAGTCCGCAACGGTGCGCTCGCACGCGCGCTGTGCTACCTCCCGACCAGCATCCCTTGGTTCACAGTACATGCTGCCATAGCCTTAACATGTGCAAGTAGCATAGCAGCTTTTGGTTGGTTATTGCACTGTTTTGCCTGTTCGTGCATATACATGTCATTGCAGTATAAGATTGATCTCGGAACTAGTATCCGAAAAACTAAACACTAGATAGGCGGTTTGAGAAGTAGCTTGGAAGCGTAAGTTCGGTACGAGTAGCCGTGTTATCAGTAGCGAAGCAAGAGACAACGCAAGATGTATACAGGATAGCGGCGGAAGATTTGGATTGGCATAGGAATTCTGGTTTCTCCGACAGGGTAAATGAACATGCTCCCAATAGGATAAAGACTACTTCTTGCCTAGCGAATGAAGGTAGATAAGTCATGGCATAAATCATAAGAGGCGAAACTGACTACGAATAGTGTTCTGGGAAGAGATGTTGGAGGTCGCACACTTGGGTAGGTTACCAGGTGGGAGCCTGCGTCAATGGTGCAAGTGATATCAAAGATTTGTACAGGGTCCTCAGTGCAGCGACTTACCTTGTCGGAGGAATAATGAGATTACTCCTTTATCACGGAGGTGAAACTACATCAGCCTTGTGGAGACATCGAGTTTTTCGATCTTACTTCGGTGGTTTGGTAGATGCAGGAGCCGACCTAGGAAATGATAATGCCTACGACAAAGCACCCGAGCAGAGTTGTAGATACTTACGCTCCAGACGCCTTCGGGTCTGCAGGGTCTGCAGGGTCACAGTGTTGGCCCATCTAGAATGTCTGTGGTCTTAATTACAGTGCTTTACATAAAAAGCTTGACCAGCTCCGACGGCGGTGTTTGCAGATATTTGGTTCTGTAAATATTTAATTGCAGTCACGGCGGCTTCCTCATTGCGACATAGCTTTATATAATTATACTACTTAACTTTACTGAACAAATTTCACGTTGTCCAGCTTTCCATATAAGTGATGGTATAGTCACACTCACGTGACATGCACATGACATTGGACGGCAGTACCCTGCCTCGTGGTCAACACGTGTGGATGGGCGAACAGGAAGCAGTTTTCGAAGCATTCCCACTCCTCTTTCCTAACATCACCTTTGCTTAACTCTCGGACAGAATGTAAGTGCGTTTTCCGTCTTGTGATAAAGTTTTCCTGAGATTTTTTACTGCCATTAACTATTCAGTGCAAGGTAGCCCTAATCAACTCGTCGAACATCTCTTGGCAGAAGCAAAGGACCCACCTGGTACAGCAACTCCTTCTCTGAGTGTTTGTATCAATCCGTATAGTGATTATTTTTAGGCATTTTTTCGCTCTTACCTTCAATCTCAATCCGAGTAAACCGATCATAGGTTCGCACATTCCGGTCTGGATATATTCGTACGTGACTTCTTTATGATAGATACTGACAGTTAATGTTATGTGTAGATAAAAGCTGTTCTGGCCATATTGTGTTCGCTGCCTGCCTAGCCATTTTCATAATTACGGCCGTCGTTCCGTACACAGGTCAGTTGTGCAGACTATGCAACATTGGTTGCTTATCCGTCTAATACAGTATATCCTATATTGTTTTGTGAAGTGTCACGAAGATCTTGTGTATAGCGAGTTCCCAGCTATGGTGCATGAAGCAGTAAATATCGTCACAGGTCTGCACAGACGTCTTGCAGATATCTATCAAAGATGGAAAAATCGAGGTGGGTAGTCACTTACGCATAGCTGTGTTCTGAGTCATGGTAAATGCTCCAGCAGGGACAGCACTACGTCTGCATGAGCGCGCTGCAGATCTCCGTCAAAGATATGAAAGGGGAGGTGGTACAAGTGTTCTTGAAGAGGCTATTTTTCTCTATCAACAAGCATTGCAACTCTTCCCTATTCGTCATTCGCATAGGTTATCGTCTCTTATCAGCCTTGGAATTTGCATGCACTCCAGGTACGAGTCATTGGGAGCATTTGAGGATCTCGAGGAGGCTATTTCTCTCCACCAACAAGCATTGCAACACTGTGCTGTGGGTCATCCAGATAGGCCATCATCTCTCAACAACCTTGCAAATTGCATGCAGTGTAGGTATGAGTCTAAGGGAGATGAAGAAGCCTTGGGAGGGGCCATTCCACTGCATCAACAAGCTTTGGACCTCAGTCCTGTTGGCCATCCGTACAGGTCACTATATCTGATGGATTTTGCAATCTGCATACATGCCAGGTATCAGTGGAAGGGAGAATTTGGAGACCTGGTGGAAGCCATTACCTTGCATCAACAAGCATTGGAGCTTCACCCTGTTGACCATCCATGTAGGCCAACCTCACTTATGAACCTTGCAATTTGTATACGATCCAGGTATGAGTCACAAGGAGCACAGCAAGACCTAGAGGAAGCTATTTCCCTCCTTCAACAAGCATTGGAGCTCTATCCTGATGGTCATCCATGTAGGACAACTTCTCTTGTCAACTTAGCAATTTGCTTGCAATGCAAATATGAATCACAGGGAGCATTTGGAGATCTAGAGGAGGCTGTTTTGTTGCATCAAAAGGCATTGGAACTCTATCCTGTGACCCATCCACATAGGTCATCAGCCCTAAATAACCTTGCAAATTGCATGCAGTGCAGGTATGAGTTGCAGGGGACATTTGAAGACTTAGAGGGGGCCATTTCCTTCCATAAGCAAGCATTGGAACTTCGTCCTGCAGGCCATCCACATAGGCCATCATCTCTACACAACCTTGCAATTTGCATGCAATGCATGTTTGAGTCAATGGGAACCTTGGTATACCTGGAGGAGGCTATTCTGTTGCATCAGCAAGCATTGGGGCTTTGCCCTGTTGGACATCCAGATAGGTCATTATCTCTGAATAACCTTGCCAATTGCATGCAATCCAGATACCAAGTACAAGGGACATTGAGGGATCTGGAAGAGGCCATTTCTCTCCACCAGCAGGCATTGGAGCTCCACCCTGTTGGCCATCCAGATAGGTCATCATCTCTAAACAATCTTGCAATTTGTCTGCAATCTAAGTATGAATCACATGGAGCAATGGA
>JADGIP010000114.1:0-38308 GCA_016618355.2 Astraeus odoratus | reverse complement strand
ATGAGATCAGCCGCACCTGCCAAAGAGACATTGGAAAATTCTTTCTCCCGTAGTGGTCCAATGGCACTAAGCCCATTATATCGGGGAAATGTGATGTCCTTAATGACTTTCCCATCACGCTCTATCGCGTATCCACCCATAGTGTCCAACATATATCTGTGTCTAAGTAGCCTATTCTTGTCTTTGCATATCTATTTAGGATGACCTTCGATTGTAGTGTCAACTCCTTGTAGGAAGGGTCTGTTGATTGGCTATTGTCAGGGCTGATGATTTCAAGATAGCAGTACCGCCACTCCCAACGCATCACCCTTCTTCCTCGTTCAGCGGGTACTAGACACTACCTTCTGGATCTGGCATTGATGGTCTCTGATGTTGATAACCTGGACTGTTGCCCCGTACGGGCAACTTACAGCCCTACGAGTTTTCCTGTAATGCAGTGAGGTAAATGCCTTTGGAATCCACATATTGTTGGCAGTGTTCCAGTGCTGTCTGTCACAGGTGTGGTGGGCGGATGTTGTACGAAGCCGTTGAACAGGATTAAATAGAATCAACTCCCACCAACTCTTATGAAGTACGTGCTCAATGCACTCCATTTATTTCTTTTCGCTATTCTTCATTTGTGCAGCAAATATAATTAGTAGTATACAATGATTGCATACTTCCTCTGTTTCATAGGACGGTGTGACACAGTTACCACCACGGTTGCTTGCTTTATATATAGAGGTATCTTATCATATCCCGGGACCTTACCTACTTTCGCCTCGGGATCGCTTGTTTATAGAAGTGTGACATAATCCCTTCTGTATGTGTCATCGTAAGTGCGAACACGGGATGTGTCGCGTTCTGCAGAGATTCAATCGTCATGTCTCTCAATAAGAGGCATGGACGTACCACTCGGTTGGCTGTCCCACCTAACACATGCGATCCTCCCTCCTCTTCAGACCACGACAAGGCCTCCAAGAACGATGTCTTTCGCAGGGTTTCGTTCGGGTAATCTGTAGATTTCTGAGCGATCCCTGACGCGCTCAGGCTGCTAGCAAACACATACCAGGAAGTGACCGCCACTCTCTAGCGACCTTGGCGGATCGCGCTGGTGATGGATAGACGTTATGCTGAGCAGCCGAAAGACCGACAAGACAATACAAGGTATGATAAGCGTCTGCCGGCCTGCCATTCCGTCAGTGCGCCGAATAGGTCGCTTATATGAGAAACTGGCGCACTTCGGAGGTTTGTCCCTCAGGCCACCGGCTGGATGCTGGGCAGCACATAAGATGTACCCCTGTAGCCCGAGCTTGTTCCACACTGACTCTATATGACGAAAGACAGTTGGTACGAGTGTGGTGTGTGTCATGTTCGGGGGAATGTCTCACCGTCGATGTCATCCCATTCGCCGTCATCCTGGGATTCAGTGCCGGGGCCCGCATCACGACCATATCCACCACCTACGCCTAAGGAAGCAAGAAGAGCGAAGCATCCGCCCACCCACCACGAATAGCAGCCATCCACCAGCTTGTTCGTGCGGCCCCTGAACCCACCTAGTTCTACGTCGCTCCCTTGCAGCTGCACAAGCCACCGCATAAGTCTTTGGTAATCGACAGTCGGCGGGTTGACCGCGGGTTCTTGAAGCTTCAGGTACGGCTGGAGCATGATCCACGTTGCGAGTGCGCAGAAGGTGTAGCCGCCGTGGGCTTCGCCGAGAGGAGGACGGATGGAGTCGAGGAGAACCGTCGACCCGTCTGCCTCGGCGCTAAAATACGGCTGCGAAGCGGAGGAGAACCCTCCTTCGTACGTTTGGCACGACGCGATGAAGGCAGGTGTGCCCTCGAGTAGCTCGGGTGTGAGCAGATCCAAGAGATGAGCGACAACCAGGAGACAGTATATCCCTCTGTCCGATCCGAACAAGAGATATGGGCAGAAATCAACTTGAGGAATCGTGCGCGTACGTACCGGACGTCGACTTCGGCATCGTGAGATACGAGGAAGGATCCGTCGCGTTGCTTCAGCGACATGAAGAACTTGTACATTTTCTCCCTGAGGACGGTCACCCCTTCTATTCAGTGGAGAAGGAGTTTCCTCACCTATCAATCTGATCCCAGCCTCCTCCAGGCCCGGGTCGCCCGACGATCGCAAGGGCGCACACGGCCGCGTACGTCGGGAGTAGGTGAGGATGCTGGCCGGGCCCGCCACCAAACCCGCCATCAGGGTGCTGCCATGCCAATATGGTGTCGATGGCCCTGTGAAAAGAACACAACCAGTCTCTTCAGGACGCGACGAGAGGGACTGCTTAACGAGAGATCAACCCGCACTTCTGCTTGTTGCCCGGATCCAGTGCGACTCCTAGCACGCTGAAGCTCTGCAGTATCCAGTACATGAGCCAGGGCTGGCTCGCATCTTGACTGATATAACGCGACGGAAATCCTTGCACGAGGTTTCGGGCGAGAAATTGGAGATGTTGGTTCTTTTGTAAAGTCACAGGTGCTTCAGGGTCTGCGGGAATATGCTTCTGAAGGATCAACTCTGTCTCTGACTGCACTTCGGATGTCTCGGTAACGTAGTTGTCATCCGGAGATCGTCGCGGCTGGTACATCTGGACTAGTGAGAGTGGCAGTGATTGTAGTGGATCAAGGTCAAGGCACCGCGACGATCTTTGAGCGACATGAAAAGCCTTGTCGTAGAACAGTCTATTGTCAGTCCAAACACGTACATTTTCCTTGACTTCTATCGAGGTTCGCCATATCACTACATACGTAACGACGTCTCTCTTCTATGTACATATATCTCGCTTACAGTGAAGTCACAACACCCGTTCCACCAGACCCAGACCTTCCCCCTCCAAGATCGCCCTGATGGGCTCGCATATTTCCTTCGTGTATGGCACCAAGACTCCGGGCGTGTTGATGACGCCATCCAGCACCAACTGTGTCGCTATGCCGCAAGGTACTCCCACCGTAACAGCCATGGCAGAGTGTCCAGCTGGGCTGCCATACCTTTCGAGCGTGGAAGTCAGGATTTGCTGTTGTGCATCATCATCAGGAATGATGTTATCTCTGCCGGCGTTCGTACAGGACCCACCTGTGTTCCGTCTTGCCACTCCACCACAAACTTGTGCTGCAGCATGACGAGATCGCGTTCCCCGGGTTCATATTTCATGAGCGTTTCCAGCTGTGCACACAGGGTATCGAGCAGGTTCTTTCCTCTCGGTTTCACCTTTTCGGACGAGAAAAGTCCAATCCAGCGGAACCCACTGATGATCCGAGTGCTTTCGCTCTCATCTGGGAACCGGCAGATAGACTTGATACGAGAGACCAGGGCACTGTCGGAGTATTAAGCCGACCAGTTGGTTCCTGCCTTTGCCGACTACCTACCTTTCCGACGAGTCATTGGCGCCAATAGCTCTCTGGGTCATCTCAGCCAACGTCAGATTCTCCGTCAACCATTCTTTTTCCGTAGCATCGAGGAAGCCCAGCTGAACTAGAGCCCTAATAAACTCCGGGAATCCCTGGTATCTCAAAGTGCCCCGGATGATAGTTTCTGCCTCCGGAATGTTGTAAAACTCCCGGAAAGGAACCGAGTTCCTGTTAGGGTAAGCAACGAAGGCAAACGCAGGAGAGATGAAGTATGGCTTGGCATATCCCATGAGTTCGCTGCCCGTGACGTCAACTTGCTTCCCTTCGGATAGATAGGACGCCGAATTCAAGAGAGCGAGGAGAACTCCGCGAGAAGACCAAGAGAATTTGTACCCCAAGGGGTTCCCAGAACACTCTGGTGCAGGAAGACCACCACAGTACGACAAAAACTGTTTGATCTGCCCGAATTCGGTTATTGTATGATGTGCATGACCGGTTTACAAGCTTCATACCTTCCCTCCCTTCTCGTGGACCTCCGAAATGGTTTTGACAGCGTACAAATGGTCAATCCCGGGATCGAGACCGATCTCGTTCATGACCACGATTCCGGCTTGCTTCACCTCCTCGTCGAGTTCCTTCATCGCAGGGGAGACGTAACTAGTGGTCACGACGTGGGTTTTACCTTTGATCGCAGACTTGATCACAGTGGCATGATACGTGTACGGGATCAAAGAGATGACGAGGTCATGCGCAGCGACTTGGGCATCGAGGTCTGCTTGCGAATTCACGTCTAGTGATATAGCGGTAGCATTCGGGAGACCCTCAGACAATGCTTGAGCACTGCTGAGCGTACGACAGGCTGGAGTAATGTTATTATGGAGTGTCTGACGCAGTAGCAGTACCAGCCAGGCTTACCAATCGTCAGCTCGTTCGTTGGATCACGCACCACGTATTCCGCGCATGGTCTCGCGACGAACCCAGAGCCGAGAAGCAATATCTTGCGGGTCTTTTTGCCTTCGCTGCTAGCTTTCAAAGTTGCAGCTGCTCTACCGAACAGCGGACGGATATCTCTTCCTTCTGCGAGGATAGCACGCGCGAACTCAGGGAGGACAAAGGCAGAACGGTGGACATTTTCGTTGTAGTATCGAGTATCCGGAATTTTGCGAAGCGGTTCCTTGAGGCTCCTTGTGGCGTCCTTGGAGCATACCATGAATCCGATTTGACCCGAGGGGTATGTTGGTATCGTCGTGTATGCGTACTCGGCAATTGGGAAGATATCGCCAGTCATGTTGCGAAGCTGCGAGATGAGGGGGAGATGCAACCACAGGCACTCTCCTTGCGTGGAGATGTGGCCACCAGGTGCGAGCGCGTCGTGAAGGAGCTGGAAATAAGGCTTTTGGAAGAGGGATTCCGCAGGGCCCACGGGGTCGGAGGAGTCTGTGATGATGACATCGTACGTTGCTTCGTTGTCTGCGAGGAACTTGAAGCCATCGCCGACGAATACGGTGACCCGTGGAGATTCCAGCAATGCGGACATGTGAGGGAGGTAGATCTTGGACACCCGGATAACCGCCTAAGCAAGAATCAGTCGAGTTTCCAGCCCATTCTTGAGATATGAGTCTACCTCGTCGATGTCGCAAAGGACAACCTCCTCGACGCTCTCATGCTTCAGCACCTCCCGGACGACACCTCCATCCCCACCACCGATGACCAGCACCTTTTTGGGGTTCGGGTGGCTTGCTAACGGAAGATGGGCAATCATCTCCTGGTAGCTGTGCTCCCATTTAGTCTACTCTCCTCTTCTCGTCGTGAATAGACCGCTTACGAAAATTCGTCGCGCTCCGTGCACTGGATGACACCGTCTAGCACCAAAACGTTACCATACGTCTCCGATTCAAAGACAAGGACGTCTTGGTAGAGCGATTTTTCGACGTGCAGGATCTTGTTGACCTTGAGCGTCATCGCCTGACCTGGCCATTGAGAAGATATCTCTCTGAACCAGCCATCTGTCGGGGGTGTGGTATCAATAGCGAGGAAGGAGCGACTGCCGTCTCACCTTGGATAGAGGGATGAGAGAGGGGTGCCATAATTTTTGTGTGTGGAGAATAGTCTAGGCGCTGTGGAAGGACCTGTCCCGATATCCACCTGGTGGTACTTGTTCAAGAGTTTTTCGATTCGTTGACACGACCTTCATAAGGTTTTGGTTAGGAAATCTTATCTTTGACACATCTAATCAGTTGGCCATCCCTAATTGGCAAGCAAAATCAGTGGCTTCACGTAACCATTACTTCGAGTTTCGGAAGGTTCTGTTGATCATAGCCAAGGTGTTCGAACTTCCGAGGATGCTGATGGTCATACCCAGACTCGAGGACAAGGTATGAAAACAATAGGCCACATCCGGCCCATGTTTCTAGTCATTTGAACATTTCTGATTTGCGGTTTGGAATCGGTCCAGTGACAGCCTTGAGTTTATACTGGCCTTCGTGCAGATCAAGCTGTTTCGGAAGGACGAGATACATAATATGTCCATCGCATGGGCCAGTGAAAGGACCTGTCTCACAAGGCCAGAGCTGTCATACTCGGCGGCGGCGGCGGCGGTGCTGAGTGATTTGCGGAGATACAAATCAGGATGCACAATGAGTCGGACTATCACTCCTTTCACTCCCAGCGAGCACCTGCAGGTCAGTGAATCCATCAAATATCCCATCTTACCGCCTCGCGGAGGGACGCTGCAGCACGCAGTGTTTCTGGGCTGAAAGCCCTATGGGGGGCAGGTCCTTCCTATGCAAGGTGTTTTTCTTCGTCGTGACCCCTGTCGTTAACGCAACATCGGTCCTTGCACCCAGAAATCCACGCAACTCGCTGACTGGTCGTCACTTGTGCCGTTTGTTTTGTGGCGAAAGACCTCTTTATTGAGGACCTGTCAAAGTGTCACGCATGCGGTGGCATTAATTCCTTTCAAAGTAACACCCCCCTTGTTCGTCAGAATATTAGACTTCGAAAGCACGTACCGTCGTTGCGCGTCTCTTTCTAACCACCCACTTGCATCCGCCAGTACCGTCCTTATGAGCCAGAAAAGCAGTCTGGACGACGTCTGTGGCGTCTACATTTCGCATTACCGCAACAACCGACACCTCGATAATGAAACGGGTGGCCTGTTTCGTCCACTCCATCAGTCGCCCTTGTTACCTAGTCGCCTTTATGCTCCTCCCCGCGCAAAGGCCCCACGACCACCACTTCCAGAGCCTGGTTCCGGCTGCACTGTCGGTGCAATCATGCCTACTAAACCTTCGCGACCGGGTCAGGTTCCCCGTATTCCTCGACCTCGGAACGCGTTCATCCTCTTCCGCTGCGATTTCGTTCACCAAAGAAAGGTGAGCCCGGCGGAAGAGGAGGATAATAATATCTCGCGCATGGCTGGAGCGCTCTGGAACCAAATGACACCGGAAGAAAAGCTACCATGGGCCAGGATGGCGGAAAAAGAGAGGGAAATCCACGCCGTCTTATACCCCACCTACAAGTACGCACCAAGCTCCAGCAATCCCAGACCCAGAAGGACGAGGATCAAGGGCGATAAACCGCTCCCTTCTGGAGATCCACTAGTCTTTGGCGGTCCTCGTGGTCTCCCCTCTGGAGAGAGGGGCACTCTTTCGGACAAGCCAGACACGAACCTCTGTAACTCTCTCGTTCGCTGTCATCCTTACCGCCAACCAGTTAAGCAAAGGCGTCCATCTTCCTGTCCGCCCATTGGAGCCGCTCCCGTCTCGGAATCGAGTGTGCTTGACACGTGGGTCCCCCCAGTGGTCTCCCAGGATGACCTTCGCCGTCGTCCAAGTCGGACTATCATGTACAAATCCGTACCTCCGCAGGATACTGCACCCCCCCTGCCCAGTCACTATTACCCGCTCATGTATGCGGCCCATGCCTTGTTAGCAAGTCCACAACTACTCCCATGTGACTATAACATAGCAGACTATAATCAGCCCTTTCCTCTTCTGAATGGTGCACCATTAGTACGTATCAGTTCTCCCAAGATGGATTAGGCCCTCATATATTTCCCTGATCAGATGCAGTCTACCCCGCCTACCTCACTAAGCCAGGTCGATGACTTGAACTCCATAGAGCTCCTGAGTCTGGAGCCCACCTTCACGAACCCATTCCACTCACCCTCCGCCTCTTCGAATAATACTCAGGATTTCATCTATTTCGATGACTCCTGTGTACCACCTTTTGTTATGCCCGAAAAAGGGCTTGACGCCGTGCGATCGTCGCCGATGGATCCTGCATTATTCCCACCGTTTCCTAGTTCTGATGGCATACCCGGCTCCTATAAGACTGAAGAAGCTCCCTGAGCATACCGGTTGTAGTGACACGAAAAAGAAATTAGTTATGATGGACACGCTGGAACGCATGCAATAACTTAGATTTACGATTACGCACTATAGGCTGTGATCCATAACCATGGCTACATCCGCTCTTAGCATCTGTGTTCTACTGTTGTGGCCTTACATGTACTTCTCATACCCATGATCTCAGATCTCTTGGCTTGTCAACCATGTGATTGTATTACTCCTGATGCACACTCGTTCAGTTTTACCTTCCTCTTAACGTGCAATCGATACATCCATGGGATGAGAATGGATATTGAAGGCGCCGATTATTGATCTGGCACTATTTGGTGTATATTGACTGAGTAAGAGTGACTGTAAGCGTGCTGTGATATAGCAAACATGGTAGATCCATCACACAGATAGACTTCTGTGTAAAAACGGGTAGCAACTATCGAGCTTCTGGTCAACGGTGATGCATCAGTGACGGTTATACTCGCCCCTATGATACATACTCATTGTCCTTACACCAGCCACGCTCCTCGTAATCAGTAAGCGTGTCCAGGGTTGTCTCTGCGACAGTTCGGTATTTTAGCCCAAATATATGATTGGCTTTACTTGTATCCAAGGTGACCATATGTACTGTATGTGGGTGTCCAGTGCCCAAACCCGGTTCGCCCTTTGGGAGGGGCTTCGACAACCTAGGGACCGGGCATAGGGCGTTGGCGGAATCAACTAAAGCAGTGTTACTATGTTATCAGATGCACCAGAAATTTCAACCACCCAGGTACTGACCAAAGTCTTGCCACTTGAAAACACCTAGAAATTATCGTTGGTGAGTAGGCTCTTGGGAAAAAAACTGATGATGTGAACCTGCACTAACGATTATGCGCTCATTTCCTGCATCGGGTTTCTCGAGCGCCAGTCTGTGGGCAAGCCCCACGTCGCGAACATCAACCCAGTTGCCGCCCGTCAAATGTAATTTGTTACCTGCGATTTTAGGATTCAAACCATTTACCACATGATCATAGAACAACTTCGTTGAAACATTGAGTGATGAAGGGCCCGTCACTTCGTGGATAGTCGGCTATAAAAGTAAACAAAAAATCAGTTCACGTATGCTGAACGTGTTAAACGTCTATTACTCCAAGCACCTTTGGAAGAATTAGCATAGGAATGGATTTCCAATGAAGAACTTACACAGGGTGGGTTGATAACAGTCATGTCCCAACTTATTTCCTCCTTGTGTTCTTCGATGAATCTCCATGCAGCTGCGTAATACATGAGGACAACCAACTAGATTAGATGGCTTAAGTGGCCGACCTTGTTCTGCCAACGTCTTCGATGCCCGATACTTGATGTCGCTATCAGCGTTTTCTCCCTCTTCCTTCACGATTTCCAGGCATTGGAGGTTCCAGTCTTTCTCGGTGAACGTGGTCGGGGTAGGCTCGTCATGGACGACCGCGGAGGCAGTCGACGTAATTACAACGCGTTTTACAGAGGTGCTGGATGCGCAGCGCGTCAGCAGTAGCACTCAATAATTGTTGCTGATATGAGAGGCCGACCCATGCTTCAAGGTGCTCTGCAATATTCCTACTGTACCCTTCACTGCAGGTTCGATTAGCTCTATATTCATTCTTATCGGTCAGAAAGGGATGTTGGCGTAGTATGTAAGGGATGTCGTTATACTCACCCTCTGGATGCCGAGCATTGAGGTGGGCAGGAGATGCGGTGTGTACAATTGCATCTACCCCTTTGACGGCTTCATCAAATGCTCCTTCCTGCAGCGTGTCAGTTATTTGCATAGAAAGCTTGCGCAGTCCCTGATTTACAACTAAATTACTTAGTTACCGGACTAACCTTGGTCATGTCTTCGATGACGACAATTTCGAACTGTTCACCGTACTTCGCAAACTGCCTTCTGGGATGTACGCCTTTAGCAGCAGATCGCACGGTTCCACGGACTGAATATCCTTGTTCAAGAAGTTCTCGAGCGACCCACATGGCAATATACCCATTGGCGCCAGATATGAGGACTTTTCTGTGAGGGTGGACGACGGGCATGGTTGATGTCTGAGACAAAAGAATAATGATCTATCCGCATACTGCGAGTTGGGTATAAATATGCTTTGGAACTGGTGTCAGAGCTGACGTTGTGGTCTGTTCGTAAGCCTCTTGGGGTGCGCGAAATTGGGTCCAATGACAATACCGCCATCTAGACGTGTCACTGACCGAAGTAACATATCTAGACCCGGTGTTGTCATAGACTACAGTCAGATGGGTCTGGCCGACAGCGTCAATTACAAAGTTAACGGGTATCAAACCAGTCAGCAGATGTAAGAGGGTCTTCATCGTGTCAGCCAAGTGTTGTCATAAGATTGCTGTGCTGCAGAGTCAGTCGTCTTGTGCACGATGAAGTGGTGTAACCGGTATTGAAGAAAATACAATGTACGTAAGCAAATTAAATGTCTTAGCTAATATTGGTGAACGGATTTGGGCATACCATGCTAAGTACATAATATTTATTTGCGTGTAAACAATAAAATAATGATGCATGACTCGTTAAGTTACTTACTGTACAACCGCTGCATAATATTACAAGACGTATGTTTCTGGTAGCCGCTCGAGTTTACCATCGACGTGCTCCCACCGTGACAGCCAACGTCTTCAGAATATTTCCTAGAACCCGTGCTTTCATTACCACCACATCACCGCAATTCAACATGGGTAAAAACAATAAGAAAAAGAGCAGTATTCCGGACGAGAAATACCTCCTCCTACCCCCACACAGTACTACAGCGACCACTCCCGTCATCGACACGCACACGCACCTCTTGTCGACATATTCGTGGTACAGAAGCAAGTATCCGAGAGGCACGTTCAGTGATATCTACGAGTTCGTTCGAGGACTGTATGTCGGCCGAAATGTTAAAGCAATCGTGGACGTGTGGTGCGAACCACCAGTTCCGCGTTTGTGGAAGGAGCTAGCAGATTCGGCGATAACACCTGAGGATCGCGCGGAGAAGTGGGGAGGCATCGATTACTGGTTCGTGATGGGTAGGCCCTTCCTGTGGACTATATGAGATCGATGGTTGAACTCCTGTTCTGGTCCGCAGGTGTTCATCCGTGCGTTACTCGATTCTCGTACGGGGGGGTCGGGCTGATGGCTTTTTTGTAGTCATGAAGCAAGACATTACAATGATGAGGTAGAGCAAACACTGTGAGCTGGAGGTTCACGTGGAGAAGAGGAATCCTCACGCTCATCAATTGTCAGCTTGGATGCCATGACTCACCCCCGATGTGTCGGTTGGGGAGAGATAGGACTGGATTACCATTACGATCACTCGCCACGCGATATTCAACAGCAAATATTCACTAGACAACTACGAAAAGCGGTCGGACTGAGAAAGCCTCTCACAATACATACAAGAGAGGCAGAAGAAGACACTGAGCGGATATTGAAGGCGGAGGTCCCTGCAGATCATCCAGTGAGTCCCCGAGCCTCAGGATCGGTGCTATAGGTGTATTCGGTGTCTGATCGAATTGTCTACAGATCCATATACACTGCTTTACGGACTCTCCGGAATTTGCACAACGATTACTAGACCATTTCCCTAACCTCCACATAGGTCTCACGGGTGTCATTTCATATTCAACCAACCTGAATACCTCTGCCACTGTGCGGCACATGGTCTCTAGGCCTGAGGGACCACGTTTCCTATTAGAAACGGATGCCCCATACATGGTGCCTTCGAATCTTTACAACTCACTCGGGGATGTCAAGGGAAGACTTCCCATTTGTCACACGGCAATGATCCCGTGGGTGGCGGATTTTGCTGCTGGGAGTGGCATAGAGGGGTGGGATGCGGGACGGATAATGCGTCGAGCAAACGAAAATGCCGGGAAAGTGTATGGGATAACAACTGTTTGATTTCCTTTTCCTGTGCCGCCTGGTGTTGTTCTACCTACAGCGGTCGCTTGGTCTGCAAAGGTAATACAGTAACAAGAGAATCATTCTCTGGCCTTGGATAGGTGATCCAACTAAATACTACTCTTATAGCAAGGCAATCATCTTCCACTCTTCAGAATTTGGATAACTCCTCCGGTGCCATGTTGTTGTTCACTCCTTGTTGCAGCTCCCGCCTCTGCCTCTCGATGAAAGTCTCACGCACCTCATGGTTGACAGCACCGAATATAATGTCCATCTCTTCTAAGCTGCGCCCCTTCGTTTCAGGAATAAGACTGCAAAGAGTGTATGACTGGTATGCAGAGCCGAGGTATGGAGACTTACGTGGCGAATGTCGCCATCCCACAGATATTGATAATGGCGAACATGAAGAAGAGCTTGTAGCCCAAGTCAACGATCAAGGTGGGGGTCACCTTTGTAACGACGAAGTCTATGAATGTATCGTGAGCACCGTCTGAGATATATTTCAAGTGATTTCGTACGCACTGAACAGCCATTGAGTCCCAGCAGCGACAGCCAAACCATAGTGCCGCGTCCGCGTAGGAAATATGTCCGACACGTATATCCACGGAAGAGGCCCAACTCCAAAGGAATAAAAACACACGTATATATATAACATCGCGGCCATTGCTTGCGATGCTTGTGAGGGTTGCTGACCCGATGCGGCATCATCCAAGGGATGAACTTTGAGGATTGCACCAACAATGAAGAACATGATGCCCATTCCTATGGCCGAGAAAAATAACCATGCCTTGCGTCCGAGCCTCTCTACAGCGAAGAAAGCGAAAGTCGCAGTGCCCACCACCTTCATGATGCCATAGACCCCGGAAGCTAGCAGAGAAGCCGTCGTTCCTGTATACCCGATCTGAGCGTTTCTTGTAAGTCAGATAACCCTACAAGAGCACCACTGAGATCGTACCGAACTGAATATCTGTGGTGCATAATGACTAACAGAGTTCTGACCACTCCACTGTTGAAACACGAAGATAGTGAAGGCTATAACGAATCGGACAAAGTTCCCTTTCCCAAAAAATGCCTGGCGGAGACCAACGCCGCTGCGAGCTTCTTTTTCTTCTTGGATAGCTGCTTCTACCTCAGCCATTTCATGTTGCACAGCTAGTGAGTCACATGACTCGTTGCGGAAATATGCGAGATCTCGGATAGCTTCCTTGACGAGTCCCTTAGAGGCCAGCCAACGTGGTGATTCCTTAATGTCATTAGTTTGTCTCCAGAAACCCACCTTCAAGTCCGAACTTACCTTGACAGTGAGCAGGCCCATGCACATTAGACCAGCAGGCACCAGCTGGAGTCCAAATGGCACCCTCCACACCATCTCACTGTTTTCCAAGTGTAGCCCGACACCGACTGAAACTGTGATTAAGTTGGGTGATACACCGTGACCGCAAGACGTACGGTTGACAAAGTATGAAATCATGATGCCCATAGCGAGCATAACCTGGAACAATCCAATGATTCGACCTCGTACATTCTTCGGAGCACATTCGGCTACATATGCAGGAGATATTGCAGACATGCCGCCAATACCGACGCCTGATACAATGCGACCTCCATAAATGTATCCAATTCCTCGGTTTCCTCCTGCCACCGTAGTGAGTACCTAACAGTCACTGTCAACGAAGTTGAATGATCTAGGGGTGGACAGAATGCTCACAGCCCCGACAGAAAACACGACAATGTTCACCACAAGCCCCCGGCGACGCCCAAGCCATGCTGCAATGCAAAGAATTTAACATTTAGAATGATTCGATATTTGACAATTGCGTACAAGAAATAGGAGAACTTCCAAGAGCACCAAAAAATGCTCCAGCCTGCAGAACAGAAACTACATCGGACGAGACTTGTGTGGCCTTTGCCTCGTCGATGACGCCGTCTGAGTCAACCAGGCCGAAGTGTGTTTCAAAGTAAGGTTGGGTGACGATACCCCCTGCTATACCGCTTTGAAGTCGAGCAGTTGTTCAAACTATGTTAGCGAAACACAACCAAACCCACCTGTCATACCCAAGCAGCAGCGCACCCCAAAATGCGGTGAGAGCTAGCCCTTAAAGGTTTGCAGTTAGAATGAAACTCAGACATGAAGGAGTGTGTTACGTGCAATATACCCTGGTGTTCTTGAAATAGTTGCCTCTACGCATGGCAATAGCAGACCTGAAGAAAGCAGGGCCAGAAAGATTAGCACACTATCGAACGTACTTATCCGGAGGGCATTTCATTTTCCATGTTGTTTCGTTGTCAGGGCTATGCGTCTAACGATTATAGCGGCGCAAACACGCCTGGTCAGTGTCACTGGCCAGCTCTATATGCCGAGTCATTCTTCTCCTGTGCTATTATCAATAGGGGATGCTTTTTATCGGGAAAGTTTGATCATTTAGTGGAGACCAGGCTCAAAGAGAACGCCGTTTATGGACCTACACGGCCAACCATGGGGATTGTGAGGCAACCACATCATTCGCCTGATAAGAAAACGTTTGAACATGGGTCTAACGGTATTGATATCAATAACCCAGCAGCAAGGCACACGTGACTAATGGACGCAAACCACATCCCGCACTTCCTCCATTTGCCACTAACAGATTCCTTGTAATTATACCGACCAAAGAAAAGAGCGTAGAATACCCTTACTTCTTTTAGCAGGTAATTTGCGTAAGTTATATAAGGACATGTCGACAAACACCGTATTGGACGCAAGCACCAGTTCGTTTGTGACGGACACGAACAAGATTGCATCAAATGTACACGCGCAAGTCTGGCTCACTTCAGGCCATAGTCCCCCACACGCAAGGACCTGCATTTCACCAGGATAAATTACTAATGTCGCAGCAAGCCATTCCACCATTCACAATTTAATTTGATGTGACCCCTCCGGTGTCATTTCGTTCAATTCATGTTGCAGCTGCCGCTCCTGTCTCTCGATGAAAGCCTTGCGTGTTTCGTTGCTAACAGCCCCAAATATAATATCCATCTCTTCTAAGCTACGTCCTTTTGTTTCAGGAATAAGACTGAAAAGAAGAGTTAACCAGTGTGCAGAGGCGGAGTATGGAGACTTACGTGGCGAACGTCGCTATTCCGCAAATATCGATAACGGCGAACATGAAAAAGAGCTTATATCCTAGGTCAGCGATCAACGTGGGTGTCACCTTCGATACAACAAAGTCTATGGCTGTGTCATGAGCATATCCTAGGGAGATTTATGTCAAATCATTTCGTACGCACTGAACAGCCATTGAGTTCCAGAAGCGACAGCCAAACCATAGTGCCTCGTCCGCGTGGGAAATATGTCCGAAACGTATACCCATGGAAGAGGCCCGACCCCCAAGGAATAAAAGCATACGTATACATATAACATGGCAGCCATTGCTTGCGACGCTTGCGAGGGTTGTTGACCAGGGGAAACATCATTCACGGGATAGACTTTGAGGATTGCACCAACGATGAAGAACATAACGCCCATTCCAATGGCCGAGATAAATAATGAAAGCTTGCGTCCAAGCGTTTCCACAGCAAAGAAAATGAAAGCCATAGTGGCCAACACTTTCATGATACCGTAGATCCCAGAAGCAAGTAGAGAGGCCTTTGTCCCCATATACCCAATCTGAGCGTTTCTCGTAAGTCAAGGAAACCTGCGCGAATATCGTTCCAACCATACCGAACTGAATATCTGTGGTGCATAATAGCCAACAGAATTCTGACCACTCCACTGTTGAAACACGAAGATAGTGAAGGCTATAACGAATCGGACAAAGTTCCCTTTCCCAAAAAATGCCTGGTGAAGACCAACGCCGCTTCGACCTTCTTTTTCTTCTTGAATAGCCGCTTCTATCTCAGCCATTTCATGTTGCACTGCCAGTGAGTCATACGACGCCTTGCGGAAATATGCGAGATTTCGGATAGCTTCCTTGACAAGTCCCTTAGAAGCCAACCAACGTGGCGATTCCTTAGTATTATTAGTTGGTCTCCAGAACCCATTTTCAAGTCCGAACTTACCTTGACCGTGAGCAGACCTATGCACATTAGACCAGCAGGCACAAGCTGGAGTCCAAATGGCACCCTCCACACCATCTCACTGTTTCCCAAGTGTAGTCCGACACCGACTGAAACTGCGATGAGGTTGGAGGATACACTGTGACTGCGAGACGTACGGTTGACAAAGTATGAAACCATGACACCCACAGCGATCATGGCCTGGAACAATCCAATCATACGACCTCGTACATTCTTCGGAGCACATTCGGCCACATATGCAGGAGCTATAGCAGAAATTCCACCAACACCGATGCCCGATACAATGCGACCTCCATAAATGTATCCAATCCCTCTGCTGCCGCCTGCTACCGTAGTAAGAACCTAAAAATTAGTGTTATTAAAGTACAGGGGCTTGCGACACGCAAAGTACTTCCAGCTCCGACAGAAAATACGACAGTGAAAGCAACGAGCGCCCAACGACGCCCAAGCCATGCTATAATATATGGTGGTTAGTGACAATATTTAGAATGAGTTTGTATTAGTTATTTACGTACAAGACACAGGTGGACTTCCGACAGCACCAAAGAATGCACCAGCTTGCAAGACGGAGACTACATTGGACGAGACTTGGATATCCTTTTCCTTGTCGATGGCACCGTCTGGGGTCACTAGGCCGAAATGTGCTTCAAAGTAGGGCTGGGAGACAACGCCTCCTGCGATGCCGCTAAAATGCGTAAGTGTTCTTACTTTGCTAGCAAGACAACTAAACCCACCTATCATATCCGAACAACACCGCACCCCAGAACGCGATGAAAGCCAACCCTTGTGTGCCAACAGTCAGAACGAAATACAGATGTGAGGCACGGTGTAATATGCACAGTATACCCTGGTGTTCAAATAATCACCTCCACGCATAGTGACGGTGGACTCGAAGAAAGCGGAATCAGACAGACAGTACACTATCGAACGTACTTATCAACAAGGAGTCTGGGGTATTTCATTTTCTGGGTCTTCTCTCTTCGTTGCTGCGAAGGGCTACACGTTTATGCGAAGAGAGCGCAATATGTCCGCTTCGTGTTCCAACCAATTCTTGGACGGCCTTCAAGTAATGAATAATGGCATGGCGGTTATAGGAGAATGCCATTTAAGGTGGTTGTACGTGTATATACAATTGCAATGCGGAAATTTGGCCCTGTAGTGGAGACCAGGGTCAAAAGGGAACATTGTTTATGAGTATACAATAGAAAGGATTAAGGAGTTGCAAAGCCCACCCTGCGGATGGGTCAAAGAGCAGCAGCTACTCATCCACAGGTGGAGTAATCCACAACAGGTCAGGTAAGACGACTGAGTGGGTTTGGGGTGAGCAGACATTCAAACGAATTATGGGGGTCTCAGAAACCTTGCAAGCAAGGTGATATAGCTCCAGAAAAGTCGTTACGGGCCATGGTCGTCTTTCCAGCATCAACAACAACACACTAAACGGCCCGACCAGGATACGTCTTAATCGCATAACGAAGGCACCATGCGCTTCCTTGCTAAAAAGAGATGACGATGCTTTCTGAAATACTCCCCGAAATGGCCTCGCTTGGGTCTTGCAACAGTAAGTCAAGTTGCCTCAATTGCCCGTTTCTTTTAGTCTAGCAAGACAGGTTGTCTTGGACGAGCGCTCACTTTTGTCTCTGGGGAAGAGTAAGGGTGGGGATACGTATACGCAGCAAACGGATTCCGCATTGAGGTTCTCTGGAACATTGCCTACATATTAATTCGGGAATATGGTATTCCCGAATTAGACGGGCCAGAAATGGAGAGGTCTACTCGTAAATATCTATGAATCTGACCCCATTAAGACGGTTCCAGCGACATCATTCGTGGTTGAAAGCACCCATTACGGCGCCAAGATATGATATCAAACTAAGAAATATTCGTTAAGGACGAGAATTGCTTCTTATGGCTTGTGGTTGATGTTGAACTCGTCTCCGAGTTCTTGTTCCTGTTTCTTGATAAACACTTCACGTGTCTCGTCACTGACAGCACCGAATATGATATCCATTTCTTCCAAACTACCGCCTTCGTTTCAGGAAGGAGGCTACAACAAAAATGAGCGGAGGAAACGCGAGCGTTGGCCTAGCCGACTTACAAGGAGAGTACAGCCACTCCATATGGTAGCAAACCCCTGTATCCCAAATCGGCGACTGACATTGGCGTAACCTTTGTAACTATGAAATCTATCGAGATGCTGTGAGTCTTGGTATTTGATGGTTGTTCACGTAACCGAGATGCCACTGGGTCCCAGATGCGATGGTAAGGCCGTAGTGTTGTGTCCGTGTAGAGAAGATATCTGTCACATATATCCAGGGAAGCGGTCCCCACCCCATAGAATAGAAACATACATAAACGTAGAGCATGGCCGCCATGGCTTTCGATGAGGCTAGAGGACCTGACATGGATTGACCAGATTCGATGGTACTTACAGGGTGGGTCTTGAGAATTGCTTCAACAATGAAGGTGACGCCCATTGCCAATGCCGAGATGAAGAGAGACAGTTTGCGTCCGAGGGTCTCTACAAAGAAGAAAACGAAGACCATAGTGGCTACTACCCTGACAATGCCGTAGATACCAGCAGCTAGAAGGGAACTCTTCATCCCAGTGTATCCAATCTTACACACAGTAAGCCAGTGCATCTGCAAGAAACATGGAAGGCAGCTTATCGATGTAAAAATCTGACGTGCATAACAACTAACAGAATTCTGACCACTCCATTGTTGAAGCAAAAAGATAACAAATGCTATTATAAATCGGATGAAGTTACCCCTGCCGAAAAAAAGCATCATAGAAACCAAGTCCTTCACAGGCTTCTTGCTCTTCTTGAATGGCTGCTTCGGTCTCTGCCATTTCGCGCTGCACTGCTAGGGAATCATATGGTTCCTTGTGGAGATATGCAAGGTTCAGAATAGCCTCTTCGACGCATCCCTTTGAGGCCAACCAACGCGGCGATTCCTAGGCCACTTCAGGTCAACTAGGCAAAGACTTGTCGTGCTCTCCTACCTTCACGGTAAGAAGCCCTAAGCACATGAGACCAGCAGGCACAAGCTGTAACCCAAACGGTACCCTCCAAACCATAGTGCTATTCGCGAAATGCAATCCTACACCAACTGCAGGCAGAACCATGAAAAGCACGCTTGATTAACAGAAAGGGAACGGGCGTACGGTTAACGAAGTACGAAACCATGACGCCAATGGCAACCATAACCTGAAATAGCCCAGTATGCGATCACATACGCCCTTGGGAGAACACTCTGAGACATAGGCAGGGGCGACAGCAGAAATCCCTCCAATACCGACACCGGACACAACACAACCTTCATAAATATATTCAATGCCTCGGCTACCTCCTGATCTACCGATCCCAATTACTTCTGCGTGAACTTCTTTTGTCTTTGGAAGAACTCACGGCTCCGATGGAGAACACAATAGTGAATGCTACGAGCGTCCACCGAGGTCCAACCCATGCTACAAAGCAGAAAGTGCGACGTGGAACTCCCGAGGATGAATCGGAGCTTGGACTTGCATACCAGAGATGGGTGCACTGCTTAAGGAAGGCTCCAGCTTGTAGTACCAGAACCACATTGAACAAGACCCTTGTTGATAGTACCATCAGAATTCATGAGACCCATGTGCGTTTCGAAATACGTTTGAGAAACCACATCGCATGCGATACCGCTGGAAAAGTGCCAAGAGTTTAAAAAGACTACTATGCAGTGCCACCACATGCCATTACATAAGCAGCGGTCCCAGTAACCTCCCAACGCCTTGAACTTGAAAATGCAACATGTGAAGAGTTCAATGGTTGCAAGGTAATGGCTTCACTCTCGGAGGATAATGACGTCAGAAAAGCGATGTTCTAGGGTTGATGCTTTAGTTTCGATGCACACACCAACCCATAGTATCCCCTTGCCTTCTTTCAGGTTCAGCCTGCCTTATTGATCCATCCGAGCGTTAGCATTGAGAAAGCACATATCTTGGCTCTTGACTACTTTAAACTGCGACATCCGACCTAGCGCCAGGTTACGGTGACACTCGGACAGCATGAGTGTTCATCTTGTGCTCGCTAAAGCCTCTGAGTTAGCGTCTCGGTATCAAGTTAATGTGTTCCATGGAATCGAACGAGATACCCAGGCCGTCCGACGTGGTGGCTATGCCTTCGTGTATTCAGGTGTCGTCCCCTCTATGGGAACGAGGATAGCAATCAAGACCGTTCGTTGTGGCCCCCCAGAACAAGAGGAGGACATGAAGGTATTCACTATATGTCAATCTGGTCGGAATATTCGATCCCTAACGCAGAGTTAGCGCGCCCTCCATGAAATCCATTTATGGTCCAAGCTCCATCACGAAAACGTCCTCCCCCTCCTCGGCATTACGTTCGAATTCGACCATACTGTTTCCATGGTCTCTGCATGGATGGAGAAAGGCAATGCCTACGAATACGTGCAAGATAAGTCCATCGATCCTCGTCCACTCGTAAGTCCCGACAGCTTCGCGTTGAATATAACCCCAGTTGTCATAATCTAGCTATCTGACATAGCAAATGGGCTTGAATACCTCCACAACCACAACCCACCCATTTACCACGGCGATTTGAAAGGAGTGAGTCTATTTGTTTGTGCATATAACAATGTCAATTTATCGCGACCGTAGAACAACGTCCTTATCTCCGATGATGGTCGAGCGCTCCTGACTGACTTCGGTTTGTCTTATCTCGTTGCTTCATCTTTTAGTATGGCAGGAAGTATACATGGCGGGGGAACGTTCAACTGGATGGCTCCAGAAAGTTTCGATGATTTATCCATTACTCCCCAAAGGGATGTTTGGGCGTTTGGGATGACTGCACTGGTATGCCACGAGCCAATCTGTGGTATGCATTATTGATGGTAGTCATAGGAACTATTTACTAGAGTGATACCTTTCCCTGATATTCGTCCGACTTCGGGTGTTATGATTCGGATTCTTCGTGGACCGCTTCCTGACCGTCCTGGTGATGCGTCTACCTGTTCTCGCATGACTGACGCATGGTGGAACATATGTTGTTCGTGCTGGGTGCGTGAAAAGGAAAAGCGCCCGACAATATCGGATATAATCGATGAGATAGAACGACCCTTTGTGCGTACTTTCGCATTTCGTTTGTGACTCCAACCATGTCCATCTCGATTTGCAGCAACCAGACGCCGCTTGTGTATCAAACTGTGCCAGGCTCTATGATCTAGTTCCGTATGTTGTATTGGGTCAATCTCGCATTAATCACCATACTGATGTTATAAAGGCTGTCCGATTGCAAGCTGATTCCTGCCAACATTTCAGAGCACCTTTTGTCTGGAATGGTTATTTTCGTTCGTACCATGGAAAGTAGTATCACGAGTGCGAAGCAAGGACTTTCTTCAGCAAAAGCCGTTTTGGAATCTCAAGATCCAACACAGTTACAGGCGTTCACGAAGGACTGTCAGCGCCAGTTGAATCTGAGTCATGGCGGTTTGAAAGGTGCACAAAGGAGCTTTGAAACGGTAAACTCTACTCGCTATGGTGGCCACATATTGACAATCATTCTAGGTCTTGGGTCAGTGCAAGAATATTAACTTTGATCTCGAAAAGCAAGTCGAAGAAATAAGCAGAGCCTGGCGCTTCAACGCACGGAAAAGAGCGCGAGCTGAGCGAGCTGATGCTACTACGTGTCTAAACAAAGTCATCGGTCTGTTAGAGACTACCATTAGCAGCATTGAGGACATGATAAATTGGTGGTCACCGATTATGAAGGCGCTCATCGTGCTGAAGACCGCTGGCGACTGCGCAGAACCCTTGGATAAGGTTGGGCTCCACGATGGCACCAAAATCGCACTCAGAACCATCGTTCGCGGTCTCAAGGTATACGAAGCAGGGGTAAGTTTGCAAAAGTGATCAACCATAAATGTGTAAGATGACCTTGCATGATTTGTAGATGCGAGAACCGATGGAGACGCTCCGTGCCAAATGGAAGTCACAGTAGATTGTTACTGGCTGGACGTCAGCCAGCGTTTGTTATGTCTATGATACCATTTCTGTACACCCACAGCCATTGTATTGGCCCTATGCGTTGTTTGCGCTATCATGCATATCAACCTTCCTTCCAGCGATGGGTTTATCTAGTACCATCTGAAAGCGATTACCCGTGATGGTGAGATTCTGGTATGAAGAATGACCGTGTTGTATGGCTGACTAGTTATGTTACTTCACTTTTAAAGTGTTCTAGGTTAAACATTATCGCAATTTTTGTGTAGCGCCCGAAGTATAATGCTTCCTCCTGTGGAAGACCGGCATGGAAATGCAAAATATTTTTGACGCTGGGAAACTGATGAAGCATGTTAGGATGACGTTGCTGTCTCATGAAAAGTTTGATGTTGAAAACGTGGTCTACATCATGGAAGGTAGAGTTTGCCGCCCTAAGCACCCAATAGGTTAAAGCGGACCCAGTGTCTTCCTCCTTTCAAGCTCAGACTTATCGATGGCTTTCGGTGTCACAGAAGCTTCAAGAATGTGGGGCTCCCGTGGAGTACCAACATATGTCTTGTCTTCTTCGTCTCACGTCTCGTTTCTTTCAAACGCTGTGTGCTTGTAACGCTCATCTAGGATGGGTGGTCAACCTATACCACCGAAAGCAGCTCAATTGGCATCTCGTTGTCAAGTCAGAGTACTGCAGCAAATCGAACGAAACCCTGTACCTGAAGCCCATGTTCGCCGTGGTGGCTACGCTGTCGTACATCAAGGCACTATGCCAAACGGAACCAAGGTGGCAATCAAGGTCATCTGCGGCGAACTTCCGCTGAACGAAGATGCGACGAAGGTATGCACCAGTCCACCCTCTCCATAAACATTGAAGCGACGGAGGTGTAGGAGATTTTTCGTGAAATCCACTTATGGTCTAAGCTCCAGCACAGAAATGTTCTACCCTTACTCGGGATCACATTCAAATTCGATTATACTGTGTCTATGGTCTCTGCATGGATGAGCAATGGGAACGCCTGCGAGTATGTCCAAAATGCAAGTGTGGATCCTCGCCCACTGGTGAGTCTTAATGAGCTGAGCAGAAGTTCGATCACTCTGACAAGGTGTTCTGTAATACGACCCAGCTAAGCGACATAGCGAAGGGACTCTACTACCTCCACAGCCATGAACCTCCAGTTTACCATGGAGATCTGAAGGGGGTGGGTCTGATATATCTGCACACTGTTACCTAGGGATTTATCATGACAGCAGCAAAATGTCCTCATCTCAGATGACGGCCGTGCGCTCCTGACCGACTTTGGTCTATCTTTTCTTGTTAGTTCGTCATTTAGTGGAGGCAGAAGTATTCACTGTGGAGGGACGTTGAACTGGATGGCTCCAGAGAGTTTCGAATCTGATGACGTTGGTCGCACAACCTCTGAAAGGGATGTTTGGGCTTTTGGGATGACAGCATTGGTATGACGTGAAGTGGGCAGCCTGTTTTCTTACTAATTGGCTGCATTAACAGGAATTATTCACGCGAAAGCAGCCTTTCTCTGACGTCAATAGGACTGCTGCGGTTATGCGTCGCATTCTTCTTGGCCCAGAGATTGAGCGTCCCAATGGCGAGTCTACACATTCTCGTTTGACAGACGGATGGTGGGAGATATGCCGTTCATGTTGGGAACATGATCCTTCATTACGCCCCAAAATATCAGAGATCGTTAATAAAATACGAGCTCTTGTGCGTTCTGACGACGTTCTTTTTACATCATTTACCTACCTGACGTTGCCCTATAGGAGCCGTCTGTGACGTGTGTATCAGATTGTGTTAGCCTTCACGAGCTTATCCCGTGCGTCTCTTGGAAATCATCTTCGTGCTAACGTTAACTGCCATGCTGACCTTCGGTTAAGCTCGATCGATCGCAAGCTAGTGACCTCTGTTGACATCTCCGACCATATCCTATCGGGACTCATCGTCTTTGCCCGTGCTGTGGAAACTAGTATCAAAACGGCACGGCAAGCGGTTCCAGCAGCAAGGTCCATACTACAATACCAGGACTCAGTTGCATTGCAAACGTTCACAAAGGATTATCGACGTCAATTCACGACAACTGTTGACAGTTTGAAAAGGGCACAGCGGAGTTTCGGAAAGGTAAACACAACTGCATGTTTCTATAACGCTATTGTCAATTTTCTGCAGATCCTAAGTCAACGCAAGAAAGTAGACTGGGAACTTTCTCAGCAAATCGTAGAATCGACAAAGGTGGTGCGAAACTTGAGCGTTCGGAAGAAGGTCCGCCCTGATGCAAAGGCGGATACGAAGGAGCGTCTGTTCAGAGTCATCTGCACTCTCGAGATGGTCATTGATAGTATAGATGACTTGGCATATTGGTGGACGGGGTTTCTGGGAGCGTTTACAACCCTGACGATGTACATCGACCGCACGAACCCTAAGGACGAGACCTGCGTGACTAGAAGTGTCAAAGAATCGCTCGGGCAGATCATTGGCGATTTGGAATTATACGAAGAGCGGGTAAGTTGATGAAGATATAACATATAAGCGCGTTTGCTTAACTCACATGTAGATGCAAGAACCGGTGGAGAAATTGCGTTCCTTGGAATGGGGGCCACAATGATTCGTTTCTCACTGCTAATCATTGCGCTTATCACTCTACTCCTCTGCTGCTGTCGAAGTATCTTGTATGGAATCCAAACAACCTATATTCGGCTGACATCGTATTAGCATCAACCTATGTCGTTCCTCTTTAATGCCCCGATACCCAGTGGCGGCTCCGACCGTTGTCTCCACAGGGCGTGGACATACCTGTCTTGGTTCGTGTATGTTTTACTTTAGCTGTTTCTCTACTTGTTTTGATTCTCTATTATGTTTTACTTACGACGTTATGTACTTATTTCGTTCTCTGTGCCTATTACATGCACCTGAAATCGTAAAGTTGAGTTTCTCTTGTCTCCCCCCTTTCCCACTTGAATGTTATTTAGCTTACCTTGTACCACTGTACCGTCTCAGGGCAATAGAATCCCCAAAAATAACTTTAACCGCATCGGAAACCCTTCGCCATTAATTCGCTATTCAGCTTTATGAGCACATCCGTCTTCGCTAATCGCTCTCACACCTACATCGTACATCGTAAGCCCCTGGGTAGTTGATCCCGTTTTGCGAATTTACTAATTTAACGTTCTACCTCTCGCAGAGTGAAGCGCTGATTCTTGATCTATATTCGGGTACGTTAGTCCTACAATGAGTCAAAATGATAGGCCAGAGAAAAGGTTTAGCTTCCTCCGACTAATGCCAGATCTATTCTCTACCTTAACTCCATAACGAACCAGCGGCCGTTTCAGGTTACTTTTCAGGCACACAGTCATCCATCACAGTCGATCAACATGAGATCCGTTCGTCTTGATGGCAGTGTTCTTACGGTGACATAACCATTATATCTTCCGTCTGCTATCCAGACATTGATAACGGGCATGCGACGCCACGGAATGCAACTAATAAACATGGATTATGGGTATAAAGGGAAGACAGCCAAGGGAATACCAGTGGAGTTCTATGGCGCTCAGCCCTTAGATGTCACTCTGTCGCACTGTTTGGGTGCCACCGAGGAAGAGGCGGACTTCGTAGTATCCACAGTACAGAGGCATTTTATTACATTTATCAATTGAGCAGGCATGGAATTACAGTCAAAAAGCTCCTACAACAGCAGACCAGTAAATTTACTGTTTTCAATCTTATTATCTCTGTTTCGCTATTCCACATTTGATATGGCATGTACATAGATCTCCAGACAACACACCCCATTTCCTATGGCATCACCGGGATGGGAAAGGCTATGGGACAGCAGCTAGCTACTAGTAGATATAGCAATGCATCGATTTCATGGTCTCCTACGCTACGGTCAGTATTCGCATGATGTCCGCTACAAAATGTTAGGGGAGGGAAACTTGCAATGAAGGAACGAGAACGACGAATGGCGGCTGCACCTTCTAACAACCACTGCAAGTAACAGAATGTTTGCTTGCATATGTACTCATTATAAGGAATAACATCACCGGCGACCCTGCTGCTATGGCATGTTGGAATACAATAAACGATATTGAATAGCAGCACATCACCTGAGTCGCCTGGATTCTCGTGATAATTCTTGATATCTTCGGGCGTAGAGCAGGACCATCTTGCCAGCACGCGTAACATATGTTCCACCATTCATGCGTCATTCTATAACACGTAGCCTCGTCGGCTGGACGGGATGGTGGTCCCTGGACAATTCGATTAACCAAGGAAGCCATGGAACGGGCATGATCATGAAAAGGATTTTGACGGGTGAACAATTCCTATAGACACTCAGTTGGATCATAGCGGAGGTAGACCATTTAGGCCTCACCAGAGCTGTCATGCCAAAGGCCCAGATATCACCTTCTGCAGTGGGCTTATTGCCCTCCGTATCCTGCGAGCCATCCAGGTATTCTGGAGCTATCCAATTCCAGCTACCCCCCAAAGCGCGTCTGACCGGCATGCTAAGTGATGAATTGACGAGATAAGACAACCCAAAATCGGTCAACAAGGCATGACCGTTATCAGCGATGACCACGTTAGTCTTTAGGCGCAGGTACCTTCACAGTCAACTAAAATCAGTTTCATGACAAAGAAGACTTACGCCTTTTAGATCCCCATGATATATTGGTTTTTCATGAGTGTGAAGGTATTGGATTCCCTTAGCAATATCCAACAACTTCGTCGTAACACCGTTATCATTATGGACATTCGTGCACTGCGTGGAACTGCTACTTACTAAGGGGCGAGGATCGTTGCGTGTGTTCTGCACATAATCACGGGCGTTTCCTCGATTGACCCATTCGGAGATCATTGATACCGTATATTCAAATTCAACCGAGATTCCAAAGAATGGGAGGATGTTTTTATGACGGAGCTTTGACCAGATGTGTATCTCGTTCAGAACATGCTGTGCGAACTACCTCGTCAGCGCTGAAATACAAAGTCCAAGTTACACTCACCGCAATAGACTCTTCATCAGTGGCGAGATTGCAACGAAGTACTTTTACTGCTACCCTCCTGCCTGATGATGGGATGGTCCCTCGATAGACGGTGGCAGAACCACCGCGAAACATAGGTGATTGCGTACTGGAATGCAGGTCGATATGTTCAAAAACTGTGACGCCACGACGAGTAGCCTTTTGGACAATTAGGTGAAGTCCAGGTCGCGGGTCCATGGATGGTTATCTCGGTGTAGACTGCTGAAGATGGGACAAAGGGGATTGAACTCAAAAAAAGCGCCCAAAAAAAAGCTTTATATGCTCAGGCTGAAAAACACTGCACGGACATAGCCCCAGCTTCCAAACGTGCGTCTTAATCTCTAGAGAGATGTCGCAAGGTTAGAAGTACCGAGAAATCTAAAAGTGGACAAGATTCCCAGACATCAATGATGCAGTGAATGCTGTCTCGCGGGAACTGGTGCTGCCGGCATCCAAAGGGATGGGATTGCATGCCCGCTCCCATCTTACCCGTTACCATCGAGCCAGTGCAGGTCGCGGAAGTGAACGAGAGAATATACCCTTGGTATTTCTTATTACAAGAACGACCGGCGGAGGGGAAGTTTGTGTTTTCACATGTTCACATTTATACCGAAGAGTTGCAAGTAAGGAACACTTACCTAAAGAGGTGCCTATCCATGCCAACTAACAGTAGAAAGGAAGGAACCAGACCATCGATTCATAACACCAGAGATCCGAGTCGAACATTGCAAAATGATGATCAATTTCTCTCGACCTCTTGATGCTGTTCCCAAGTGCGACGCTCAGCGACTTGTTGCAGGAGCAGGAGACAGCACCATCCATGGCCCAACACAGCACATTAAGATGGCCAGATTACTGGCACAGTAATACCACAGGGACGATCGTGACCTCCAGAGTACTACGGACGCAATATGAGACTTCAGGGCTGCGAAGGCTCGGGATGATACATCATGGCTCTAAGGGGGAAGACACTGCATTAGCATTCGTTCTCGTCACCAAGGACTGACAAAAATCACTTCAGCGACGGTGGTCGTGGATGATTGGAGGCCCAGTCCAGCTCGGCCCCTGACTGCAGTGCATTGTAATCGATATCACCACACCGATCGCTGTTACACTGTACTAATTAGCTTCTTATGAAGGCCCTTCATCGTGCTGCAGATGCAGGACGTCCATTCTGTACAATCAATTCGTCGGCTTCTCGGTCCATAGCAGTCGGAAAACTAAGAGGATTGATGAATAGGACCCTGCGGCACTGACCATCGACTGCGGGTTTAATGCAGTTTAGAAAATTCCTCTTCAAGGAAAGGGATTGTCTTCCTTGTGACGTTCAACTGGGTCTGCATAGGGAAGACTATTTAGTGAGATGAATGTTATTCTGGTGCATTGTCATTTACGTATCCCAGGGATACTCCAAGGACTTGAGCGGAAACCCATTAGCTAGAAAGCGACAGCCGTCCCGTAAGTTCAGGAGGTACTATTCTTTAGTGGAGACATCGTTGGTGGTGTCACGAACGACCCAGTTTCAGGCGGAGTCAATTGGACAGCCCTACAACCGCCTGAGAGAGAAAGAGAAAATCTATATTTGTATACCGTCAGGGGCGTTGTCGATATGTGCGGGGGGTATGGCATCTTCGTACTAGTGCCCACAATGAACTAGTGCAGGCCCGGGTGTGTCATCACTTTCAGCGCTCCGATCCCTAGCAGTGCTGGCGCTCCGGAAAATTCCACGCACGACAAAATAACTACGTAGTGTGTGCAACGATCACTCGATTCCTGCTGAAGGCTCGCTGGCAGCTTGTCAGACAAAGGCTATTTCAATAACCAGCCGATCAAAGGATACATGTCTGGCCAGGAAGAGTTCATGATACTACATTAACTCGTTGAAGAAGTGCATTAGGATGTATCGTGAACATATCAAGTACGTGCGGTACGTGCGTGCAAGGGTACATGACTAGAACGTCAGTGGTCGATAAAAAAGTTCGTGATGATGAGGATACCAACAGCAAAGCGTGTCGACGCAAAAATGACGAAAGATGGGAGTAGATGAGTAGGCTGGCGAGAGGAAAGGAACAACAGCGGAGAACAAAAGCGCACTATGATGTAAATACCGCCCTCTACAGATCATGCTAGTAGGGTTAAAGTGGTGAATAACGCACATCTAGGTGCATGAGTACCAAGGACCTTTGTTGTAACAAACAAGAGCAAGAAGAAAAGATGTCCGTAATGCATGTAGTTATGCGGAGAAATAATTAAAGCGGGAAGGGTTTGTACTTGTCCAAGAGAACCCGCATTTCCTTGATACATTCATTCAAACGCGCGTGGACCTCCTTCGCGTTCTCAAGCAATGGTTTGATGTTCTCCGGTGTCATCGAGAGCTTAAAGTCAGGGACCTGGACATCCCCATCCAATGGTTGCGGCGGTGGTGCAGAACGGACGGAACTCGACTTCCCCATCATAGCAGCAGTTGGCTGACCCCGTGAAGGAGGCCTGCGCGGACTGGTTCTGGGCAGCGGGGACTTGTTGCCTGCTCTCGATCTGGGCCGTGGCTGGCGCTGGTCATCCTCTACCTCCTCGACATTCGACAGGCGGATGGACCGTACAGGCCTGATTGAGCGAGGAGACGCCTCAACTTTGAACGATACCTGAGGTGACTCTGGGCCCCGGATTGGCGTGACAGGTCGTCTGCTGTGGGTTTGAACCGGCAGGTACTGTGGACGCGATTTTTTTCCTTTGATCGTCGCAGTTCCATCAGCCGCCAATGAGCGTACAGGAATATCAAGGTCGACAGCAGAGTCAATACGGTCCCAGTCATCTTCACCGGTCACGTTACTGCCTCTGCTCGCACTGCGTATATCGCTGTGGCCATCCTGCGAGGAGTCGGCTGTTGAAGATGCACTCTTGTTCTTTTGTCCGAGACGGAAAATGGACGCAAGGGAGGGTCGTCGAGGCGAAGCTTTATGGTTTAAAGGAGGACCACTATATGGCGAATTGGGCTGGTCACGCACAGACCGTACCGAGTCTGGACCCGTGCTGGTCTTCGACCCGCGTCTGGGGACCTGGGCGAGTGTATAGTGGTGCTGACTGTGACTCCCCATGGACGACTCTGTACTAAGTGATGTCGTCGAAGCTGGCACAGGCGGAGGAAGTGGCGGCAATGGTGGCGGAGGCGGTTGTTCAGAATGACTGCGTTTCAGCATCCTCAGCATATCCCGCAACCCACTCATCCCCATCCGACTCATCCTCCGCTTCTTGCCGTCCGTCGACCCAGCGACTGAATCTTCCGAGGGCAAAGTAACTGAACTGCACATCGCGTCGGCCCATCGCCAATGTCGGTTCGCGCCTGTATCTTCCGCTGAGGGTACGTCGTCCGGGACGAGATCCACGTTATTGAGCATATCCCGCAGCAATACGAGCTGACGGTGGCTTAGGTCATGTCGGCCCGTCGAAGCACGCCATGAAGGATTCGGGGATGAAGTCCTTGAGAGCGACGTCGGATGTTTGGACTCTTCGCCCGAAAGTGTTATTGCTCGTTCGCGACCCTTCCGTATGTCACCCTCTGCTTGTGTTGGTGGCGAAGGCATGTTTGCAGGAGTGGCCACACTGGCAGGTTGCGACCCACTGCCAAGCTCGATCAGGAGCTCGGCACATTCCCATGAAATCTTATACTTGTGTGCAATGGCGTTAAGGGAAGCAGAGAACTGTTTGTGATCAGAGAACGTGGAGTTAGGGTTCGTGTTCGAGCGCAAGCGAGAGCGAGTCCTAGTGAGATTGAGGATGGTAGGCGAGGTAGCGCGTGATGGCGGTGCGCTTTCCAGCCTGGCATTTGCCTCCGAGAGAAGTTGCTGATAGGTAGTCTGCAGCTCCTTGAGTTCTGAGAAGGGATCATAAGTCGACAAGTTGCATTCAATGACAAACCTGGTGACTTACTATCGACGGAGGCAGCGAATTCCCTCACCATACCAAGGTCACGCTTTAATCCAATCTGTGCTTGACTGATTCGTGCTGGTATCTTCAGATCACCGAGCGAGTTTCGTCGAGGAACAGCTGTACTCGAGGCAGGTGCAGTAGGGGCCTGGGTAGTCCGGCCCAAGGAAGCTGACTGTGGCGGGGAAGACGGTGTCTTCGGGGAGGAACGACTTGTGGACATGGGACTAGTGCGCGGTGTGAACGTAGTTGGAAGACTGCTAGAGGGCACAATCAATGATTCTAGACCATCCGTGAAATTCGTGGATATCGACTGCGAAACAGCGTTTCCTTTGATTGTCCGGGGAGGTGACGGGGGTTGCAATTCTATCGGTGGCAGAAGGTCCGGCATATGCGCTTCGCCTTGCAACGTTCGTTCGCTCAGTGCAGGTGGGCTGGTCGGCAGTGGAGGCATCGGAACGATATCTGCAATGCTCTTCTTCTTCTTGTGCTTCTTCCCACCGACTAAACTAATCTTTCGCACACTCCCCATCAAACCTCTACTTCCTTCCGGAGGTTGCAGATCGAGGTCTTCCATGCTTTCCGTTGGAGTGGGTGTCGAGAATACTCTTGCAGACGCGCGTCCAACTGACGATCCATACGAGGCATGCCTTGTTCCTGTACTGGGACTTATCCCAGGTGGCAACTTGCCATTTGGGACTTGCATCGACGTTGGCCTCCTCGCCGTTGCCGAAAGCGAGGGCTTCGCTGGCGACGCCTGAGCCAGCTCATTGCTACTGCTGGGGTCAAACATCCGGCTCGGCTTCCTCCGCGATAGTTTGCGACTCGGCGTGGACGGCACGGGCGCGCCCGTTCCGGGCCCCGAGCCAGATGTCACACGGAACTTGTCCAGGCTCTTCTCGCGCTTGAGCTCGGCTGCGGGTGGCGGCGGCGGCGGAGACCCAGACCCAGGGGCGCCGCCAGGGCGAAAAAACCACCCCGTCCTATTGTTGATGCTGTTGCTGTTTACGGTAGACGCGGGAGGTTCAGCAGTGGGTGGGACGAATGTACTAGGCGGTCGTGGTGTGTTCTCTTCCGCACGACCGCCGAGCTCGTGCACCATGACCTCTGCGGGGCCGGTGCTGGCTCGTTTCCTTCTGACCCCCCATTTCTTCACGGATCCGATGCGCGACAGGAGTGGTGTTTTGTTGCTGCTGGGCGTTGCTTCTATAGCTGATGGAAGTGGAGGTGAGGAGCTCTCGGGAGTAGACGGCGGCAGAGGTGGCGTAGAATCACGTTGCTCCTCCACCAGTTCGAATACGTTGGTGTCTAAATGTGGTGGGCGGGACTTTTTCCGGAGTCTCCGCCGTTCGCGGTGGATGGGGGGGCTTGGAGGTAACATAGCTAAAGACACACCGGACACGCTCGGCCGGAGTGCCAGGTGAGAGGTAGACATGTACCCCAAAGAATTTCGACCGCTCGTCGTGGGGATTGAGAAGACGGAGACAGTGGGTGACCCAGGGAACGGTTCTATCGTGTTTTGCACTCCTTGTGGGAGGGCAGGGACGGGAGGCGGTGGTGATTGGCGGAGCATCAGTGAGCGACTTCGAGTAGTGACAGTCCTGTCTTCCTCTTTGTCGGCGAAACCGAAGTCCTCGTCGTCGTCAGAAGAATCGGCGTACGCATCCTGTCGCGTGCGCTTACACATCGGAGTGTTCTTGTCTGTGTTTTCGAAATCATCGTCCCAATTATCGAGGTCAGCTGGTGGTTTAGGGCGAGAGGGTGTATGATACGCGTGACGCGTTTTCAAAGAACTAGGATTCCGTTGGATGGGAGAATCTGTCTTATCTTCGAAATCGTCGTCCCAGTTCTCCTCCTGCGCTGCCGAGCGCTTTGTCGGGGTCGAAGGCCCCGCCTCAGCCCAATTCTCTAGCCGGCTACGCAATCCTGCGCTAGAAGTGCTCTTCTTGTCTCCCAACACAGCCGAGATGGTAGGACGTGTCGTGGACGGACCCTCCGCATCCCAGTCCTCTGAGAAGTGTGAACTCGTAACCGACATACGAGGTTCCGTAAGGGTGTGGACTTTGTGGGGGGCATCTCGTTCGCTAGTATGACTGAACACGAAATCATCGTCCCAGTTCTCTGCGGGGAATGCGGGGGTAAGTACGAGCATCAGAAGCGTTGAAACGGGCGGGAGACGGGATAAAGAAAGCGGTCAAGATACATACCTGATGGCTGATTCCGCGGGTTCATGGGTGACGGTCGCGTTTAGGCGGGAGCCAGTGCTTGCTGTGGAAGCGCGCTCGTCGTCGCAAGCCTCGTCGTTGTCGCGCAGAATGAAGGGACAAGCCAGGGCGCCGCACTGGTTTATGTAGATGCAAAATTCGTTGGGTTGTGAATGCGATGCGTTGATATTTCGCGTGTACGAAAGACTAATAAAACGATCGAATAAAGCAACGGCCCGGAAAGACGACGACGCTGTTTGCCGTTGCTTTGGCACAAGTTCAACTACATAAATACGTACTTATAATAATTATGTGTCCACTCACACAACTGTCAGACCTTCCTTCAGCTATCCAAATTACCCACCGACAGCGAGGGGATATCAGTGGTAGTGCTTTTTTTTTAGCCTTCTTCTCGATCATCCATCACTCCGACCTAGATCCGAGAATCCATCTGCGGAGCAACCATAGTCTGCCGCCGTGGTCAACTGGGGTAGACCAACAACGGAAACGTATTTATTGTATAGACTGTTTACGGATACCTGGGGACGACTGGGGGATGGGTGAGAAATAGTTATGACTCCTTGAAGCGCACATCGATGCTTCCCTGACGTGCCAAGGAACGACTTCTTTGTAGAGTGGCATCGTTCCTGCCCCGGTGGCAAGTACGTCACGGTACTGCAACAGAGGTCAATCAGCGACGCTGAGGGCTTAGGTCGGGATCGCATCGCCCTGCACCACGCCCATAAGATCTGTTTTGTACTCTTCTACTTGCCCATTCAAGCGGGGCAAAAATTGATGACCGATAGGCAGAAGTGTAATTTTAAAAAAAGAACCGGGCCGGCCGCCGCAACCTCGGACACTCGCGACTTGAACCCTATCTCGAGCAAAAGTAATTAGATAGTAAAACTGGGAGCGCTGACGCGTTTTAGGACGGCTGGAGTTGTTTTTATTCGGTTTGCTGTCCGAAGGGGAAACACGGACGGTCTTCGGGCTGTACTAACACCGTTGGTGAAACTGCTGGCTTCGCCCGGTGTATCACCAATCAAAGCTTGCCCCGTGTACCGCGATTGCATGATCGCCATGCTATATATCCGGTCAACCTAACTGACAAAGGCGCGTGTATTGCTTTTGATGGGATTGGTACTTAAAACCAGTAGTTATAGTCCCGGACTCCCTTTTGGAAGCTTCGCACCATCGCCGTAATACCGTAGTCACGTCACTAGACTATTGGGGCAGCCGTACAACTGGAGCTGCAATTACTAGTTCAGGCTAAGCCCGAGAGCTCAGTATTCACTGGCACCTAGGCCTACCGACTTTTTGTTGGTTACTGTCCTACGAACTTAACGCTTAGTCCGTGCGGCGAGAGAAAGCCTATGTTTCGATATTCTGGCTTGGGCGTCCGTCATCATATGGAGAGAGAGTATGTCATTAGTGGATAGCCTTCCATAATTCTTGGCCAAAGGTAGTCTACTCTAGGCCGACCCTAGAAAGACAAACACTCCTTCTATACTAGGGTGACCTCCAGCTGTAGCTGCTGAAGCGCCTTCTTCCCTTTCCCATACAGCACGAGAATATGCAAGTCAAGCAGTCCCTACTTTAGCGAGTACGCTCCAGCGTGGTCATCCGTCTGGCGGTCCAGGACATTATATGATTCGAAGATAAACCATCCTGGAGGATATGAAACCAAGTGCTCAGAGTGCATGTGGTTCTTCCGTTGCTCCCGATGTGTATCCGGTGCCTGTTGAAGGATTAACCGGTCATCTTACTGGGCAATCAGCTTCTGAGCGTCCGCCGACGCGAGAACCGATTAAAATACCCCTTGATTTCTGCCGGGGGCTTCCTGCCGCTTCGGAAAGGCTGGTTCTCGACGTCGTGAAGGCACACAGACCATCGATACTTCGAGACTGTTACGCCCGCAGGCTCAGCTTGTCGATATATACAGCGACTGCTAGCCTGTGATCACTCCAAGCCATCTTTCTCGCAAGCTCTGAGGATTTTTGCGGTAGCCTCCTCTTCTGTTATCTTGGCAAACTTGACCATTTCACGAAGTAACCTAGCTACTCCTATGATGGATGGAATAATCTATGCTTCTATCGTCGAGCTCTCTCAGGACGAGGAATTTGCCATATTCGTTTCCTAGTTCAAGCGAACATTTACACTGATAGTATCATGCTGGCAAAATACCTGACAATCAATGCTATCAGCGGCAATGGATGGTTTGACTGCAGACAACAATGATGCAGGAGGAATGAGAGTTGCGCAGGGTAGATGCTTGACAGTGCAAACAAGCATTGGGATGAAGGTCCCAAAGCCAATCATGCAGTAACATCGCCCTAGTCTCTACCCAGACTGTGTTGACTTCGGTCTTAAAGGAGAACGTATGGCCCCAGTGGATGTGTTTGCTAGGTTGTCTTGCACCCCGACAGACCACGAAGTTAGATGTTGTAGATTAAGTATTGAAAACTATCATCAATGCAGTGTGTTACGCAGCCTGACTTTGGGACCGTCCTCCGACAATCCTAATAGCCGTATGACATGTCTTATAGCGCAACGGACGGGTCATCCGTGGTAGTGTGCCATGGCTCATCTTGATCCAGCTCTGCAGTCGGAATCGCAGCAGGCCTCGCGATCAGTCCATCATCGCATTTAACGAGTGATTCTATCTTCTCCAGGATGACATCACGGCCTGCAATAACACCATCCGGATTCTTGAGGTTAGCATGAACGTTGCTCCTCAGCGCTGATTGGTGGTAAAGTTTGAATGCGGTCTTGATAGATTTTCGAGTAAGCGCCTTCTCGCTATTGCGAGTAGTGAGTGTGAACAATGTCTTGAGAACGTGCGTGAGGTCGACGATATACGCCGTGAGTACCTCCTGCACTACAGGACTGTAGAACCGAGTTTACATATATCCACTTCGGAATGACATTCTTGAAAGCACATACAGTCGCTGGTAGGTGTTATAGACCCAATTCACAAAGTTCAAACCAGCAGAGAATGGAAATTTAATTGACACGAGAGCAGCTGATGCACGGCTGCGTTGCCTATGATGCAATGAGTAATTGATAGCAGATCGATCATGATCTCAGGCCCAACTCACTGGGCTTGAATGACGGAGGTGCTGGCAGTAGGTGTGGGAGGTGATACCGCAGGATCCCCAATATCTCCAACCATGTTAACCATGAGCTCTCTGAACTTCTTGCTTATCAGATACTGTTAGATGGATGGTCATGTCCAGCTAAGGGTAGGTTAACGCGACGCCTTACATCGGAAGGGTCATGGAAGTTCCAAACTGATACAATGTCAGTGTGAATGACCTGAAGGCAATCCCATATCGTATAGCCGGGAAAGTTCGGACTGCTAGCGAGCGCCCTCCAGTATCCTTGGATAATGTATGAGTACATTTTCTCGAGAACGCCCTGTGCATATGTGACCCACTTCGTCTTCCCACCCTGTGGTACAAACTTAGAGTAATGCAAGGTGGAGTAGCATAGATACTTACTGGATCGAACCTTCAATTTTCAAACTAGGCACTACTCTCTGAGCGATCAAAGTCACGACGGGAACGGGGGAAGGTTCGTCTAGGTGGGGTGTGAAATGTTCTGAAACTTTGTTAAACGTTAACTGGATGAGCTTTCCATGCCTCGCTTCGTATCCGCGCCGTGCTGACCAAGTTGATATTGGGGCTATGAGAAGAGTAGGAAGAGGGTCTGACATACTGGTAACTGCAATGTATGGTATATCCTTCTCCTGTGTAAGTTGTTCGATTGGCTTGACACAGTTCTCCCGCAGGTAGTTTTCCGCTATCGCTTCATAATCTACGTCCATTTCGTCGTCGTATTCGTCATCTCCCTCGACCACATCAATGAGCTTGTCGTATTTTGTGAACACGAAAATTGTAGGTACTAGTGACGTTCAGGAAGCGAAGTCAATAGGCTACTCGCTACTTACCATTTCCAAACACCTCCCTCTTCTTCTTCAGGAATTCTTCCATCCCCCTCTCTATCAGCCGCTCGCCATTACAACTTAATGGGATTTGGAAGCAGAACCTAAGCGACGAAGTCTGTCTGGACAAGAATGTCCGTACGTCTGGGCTTCAGCAGACTTACCAGATCGCGTGTAATTGCTCCTTGATGTCCGTATGAGATGACCGGCGTTTTATAAAAGACTTGATAGCACTGTAGTTTTCGGTTTCTCCAGGCTCTAATCCTTGGCTGTCGTGTAAGATGAACCGGTCATTCTGCTTTGATACGAGTTCTTTATCGATGTTTGCGATCCCTCGTCTACCACTGGCAACGACCTACAAGAAGAGTGGGTCAAGGTAAGCGTCATTGCTATAAACAAGGAACACCTACCGCCTCTTCTATTCCAAAAGCACGGTTGATGAGGGAAGACTTCCCTATTCCTGTCTGTACAGAAGTCCCCCTCAAGATCAACACGTTTCGAGTAAAAGTAGATGTGAACCACCTTCCCTATCACTAGGATCCGGAAGCTTGTGCGTAGATAGTGTAAGCACCGACCCAATGGCATATATATTGAAGGGCTTACCGGGGACATACGCTTAGCAGTTCTTTGGTAGTAGGTGAAAGGTGTTGCGGGTGGCCAGACACCGGGACTACCTGTTCACTTTGGCGTGGGAGGAGGGTTCGAATACGCTTAACGATGTCGGACATTGGAGGACGTGATAATGCTGAGCGGTCACAGCATGAGACACACATATCCCACCAATCGTCCGTTAGACGAGAGGCGGTGGTCTCCAAGTTAGGCCGCTTGTATGACCCGTCCACGATGCGCTTCATGATGTTCGCATAGTGCCAGGAATCATGGAATGGTATCTTCCGGGAAAACAATTCCTACAGTTCTCAGTTGGACAGTGTGAACGGTGACTTGAGCACCAGTACACTGACCAAGCACGTCATACCAAATGACCATACATCAGCTTTTGCGGATACTTCACCATTATCTAGAATTTCGGGTGGCATCCAGTTTAGAGTGCCCCCACGAGGGGTAGAGAGAGGTATGCTAAGCGACGAATTGACGAAGTAAGACAATCCAAAATCAGTGAGGAGAGCATGGTCATCCGGGGATATTAACACGTTGGCCTGTCTATGTGCTGTGAATAACGGTATAGAAAACCACAGAATCACAGAATACACTTACGCCTTTCAAATCACCATGGATGATTTCACCTTGTTCGTAGGTGTGCAGGTAATGCAGTCCTTGCGCGATATCATCGATCTAGGAGCGTATTAGCAGGTAGGTATAACACGATATGAACTAATTGGACACACCAAAGGACGAGGATCAATTTGAGGGTTTTGAACATATTCATGCGCATTCCCTTTGTCCATCCACTTCGACACGATCGAAATAGGGGAATCGAACTTCGTGCACACGCCGATGAGAGGATGGACGTTCACATGGTCCAGTTTGGACCAGGTGTGCACCTCTCGGAGGACACGCTGCACACACATCAGAGAACAGATGATGCAGAT
>JADGIP010000113.1:0-38518 GCA_016618355.2 Astraeus odoratus | reverse complement strand
TCCGCAGAAGATGCAAAGAGGACCTGCATGCCGATGCATATTCCAAAATACGGCTTGCCAGAGCCAACATAGTCCAGAAGGGGCTGTAGTAGTCGACGTGCGATTAGGCATTCTATTGCGGTGTGAAACGCGCCCTGTCCTGGAAAGATGACGGCCTGTATGAAACATTGACCATCAGAAGCCGTGGAACTCGGGGACTATCATCTAGGGAAACTCACAGAAGCTTCTTGGAAGTCATCTGGACTGGATATCCAGGAGAACTGGTAGCCCAACTTTGTGATAGAGTTGGCAAGGCTCTGGACGTTGCCTGCGCCATGATCTAGGAGAAAGAGCGACATGGGGGGGGGGGGAATGTGCGTGGATGCGGCTAATAATTTGTTGTCGAGTCAATCAGAGTCCCTGTTTCTATATCGGGACATCCTATGATTTCGGTCGAAAGAGTTGCGTGCTCCTTCGGTTATGTCTGTCGTGAAGCTGGGATCCATTCAGGTGTACCTTCACATAAAGGAACGGCTCTGGACATGAATCACCCCTACTTTCAAACACCCGCCATGACCCCTCAACCCATTGCTATCCCTCAAAATTCCCCTAGGGTGGTCGCTACCTCCATTTCCCCTGCCTCCCAGACAATACACGACAGGCTGCGGCGCAAGGACTCTCTCGCAGCCATGGGGGCAGTTCGACAGCCAAAAGTTTTACATCCCGTCGACAATGAGGACCTGAAACTACTTCTCCTCGAAAACATCAGCCAGGAAGCCGTCCAGTATTTCCAGGCCCAGGGCTTTACTGTCGATCACTACACAAAGGCTTTCTCTGAGGACGAACTCGTAGAAAAAATTCCGCAGTACCATGCCATCGGCATTCGCAGCAAGACGAGAATCACCGAGCGCGTTATCAAAGCTGCGCCGAAGGTACGCCTCCCATGGTCTCCTTCACCTGCATTCACCTAACGTCATCCCCATCAGTTACTTGTAATCGGCTGCTTTTGCATTGGCACCAATCAGGTTGACCTCGTTACTGCAGCCAAAGCCGGCATACCGGTCTTCAATTCCCCATTCTCGAACTCCCGATCAGTAGCAGAGCTGGTCATCGCCGAGATCATCGCACTCTCGCGACAACTGTTCCAGCGTTCCCATGAGATGCGAGCTGGCATCTGGAACAAGCAATCCAAGGGTTGTTGGGAGGTCCGTGGAAAGACGCTTGGGATCGTTGGCTACGGCCACATTGGTTCCCAGCTCTCTGTACTAGCAGAGGCACTAGGAATGAGGGTCATTTTCTACGACGTGATCAACATCATGCCTCTTGGGTCGGCCCGTCAGGTCGAGACTCTTCGAGCGCTCCTTGCCGACGCAGATTTTGTGACTCTCCACGTGCCCGAACTTCCGGAGACCATTAACATGATCTCCAAGGCGGAACTCTCCTTGATGAAGGAGGGCTCCTATCTCATCAATAACGCACGGGGTCGCGTGGTGGATATCCCCTCCCTAATAGAGGCTATCCGGTCCAAGCATCTTGCGGGCGCTGCTTTAGACGTGTACCCTGTCGAACCGGGCTCCAATGGTGCCCCTTTCGATGACCAAGTCAATACTTGGGCCACTACCCTACGCATGCTGCCAAACGTAATTCTCACACCCCATATCGGCGGGTCGACGGAAGAGGCCCAACGGATGATTGGAGAAGAGGTTTCTCAGGCTTTGACACGCTATCTAAACTACGGCTCAACCGTAGGTGCGGTTAACTTCCCAGAAGTCGACCTCCGTGCCATTACTGCTGAACAGGGCGACCACGTTCGTGTTTGCCACGTCCACAACAACCAGCCTGGTGTGCTCCGTCAGGTCAATGACATCTTATCGCCGTATAACGTGGAGAAGCAGTATTCGGATTCCAAAGGCGATGTAGCGTACCTGCTGGCCGATATCGCCGATGTTAGTCCCATGGATGTCAATAAACTCCGAGAACAGATCAGGAAGACCAGCGCAAACATCCTAACGCGTCTGCTGGCATGATGACGAGGTGGACGATCTTTATGTAGCTGTATTGGATATCCTTATGCTCTGGACACCACTCAACTGGTTGTATTACATTGTTAGGGAGCAACAGAGTTCAGGCTATTGCCATCCTATTCTCGACAAACACACTTGTTCTATTACACATGCAGAGCTACATATACTAAAGCATTACTGGTCCCCGAGGTACGTGGTTGGTCTGCAGTCTACAGATCTCATGACTCTTCCTCTGGGTCTCCAATACCACTTGGAAGAATAGCAAATTGGGTCTCCATCTCTGGAAGGCATGGTGAATCATATATTCGACATATTCGCGTATTTCCGCGGCCTTTCTTGAGTTGCAGCCTAATGGAATATCAATATACGAGTTTTTACGTCTTAAGCAACCTACCGTGTAGTCGTCGCATGGGCCATGATATTTCCTCCTATAGGCTTCTTCTCGTTTGCAGTGTAGGGCCCGGCGGAGGCATCTGGGTTAGACATGACTTGATTTGTTACGACGACAGCAATACCGAACTATGTGGAAGTAGTAGATTCCTTACCGGAGTAACAAATTCAATTTCGTACCTCGTCTGCCAGACGTTGCAGGGTGCGCAAGAACCTTCCCAGGTGATTCTGACGGGCAGACAGCTCGCTGCGTCCGTTAAAATCTGTTCGGTACAAGGCCGTACAAGAATCGACAATGAGGAGACAGAATCTGTTTGCGTCGTGAATACTAATCCCGTACATCTAATTGCCTGCCATACCTCGACTCTGCCATGAGTGCACTCGCACTTACCAGCAGACTGTTCTGGTGATCGGCATTATAGGCCCGCGCATATGCGACGTTATCAAGCACTTCCTCTCCGTTGAGTCCATATCTCTCTGCGACGGCAAGTAACCGGGCAGGACGAAAAGTTCCTTCGGTATCGATATACAAGCATTTACCCTCCCCACCACCCATACTGACAGGTAGCTGACAGGTAACCGAAAGCGTATGGCATAATTGGGACTTCCCAGTTCTGAACTCCCCGAATAGTTCTGTGATAGCACCTGTCTCGATGCCGCCTAAAGATGAGTCAGCACAATACTGTACTGGTGAATATGTTACACCAACCCCCTAGCAAGGCATCGAGTTGTTTCGAACCAGTAGTGATATGGACGAGTTCTGAGCGCCGCGCGTGGACCTCTGTTGCACTCTGGAAGCCAAGCGGAACGATCTTATGTGCTATTGGCTTCGGAGTCGCACTTCATCTCGATAAAATGTATCCTGCATTGGCACCTACCTTCTGAGAGTATCTTATCGGCCTTTGCCTCAGAAATGCCTTTGATGGTCAATAAATTCTTCTTTGGCGTGAATGCCACGGCCTCGACTGTGTTTAGACCGGCGTCTGCGAGCTTCCTGATGTCGTTGGGGTGGATTCCAGCTTCTTCCAGTTTTGAGACCAAAAGAGGACCAGACATAGAATAATCCTCCTGCGGTTCTTCAGCTTGGGTAGCTTGTGACATTTTTTTTTTTTGCTGTAGACGATGGAGGATAAATGTACTTATAGCCTCACTTACAAGGACGAAGGTGGTGACTGACTCAGCCGCGTGGTGGTGCAATGTCGGACGCGTTGCATCACGTGAACGCGATCTTATCACGACACGTGCTGTGCAATATTAGGTAAAACGTGACGAGCGTGACGGTGAGCGGCAACAGGAATGCATTGGTCCTAACTTGTTCGATGTCTTGTCCACAGAAAATGTTGATGAATTATGTTTTTTTTTTTCTTCTGTGGAGTAAGCAGTGCGCACAGTTCTGAAGGTGTCGCGCGCAGCATTGCGGGACTTACTCCCACTATTAATGGCAAGCTATCCAAAAATATTACCAAACATAGCCGTGAGAATATGCTGGCTCATCCCAATTTCTGTTATCCTCTACACAAGACTCAGCCCTCCGCACCGTCAAGAAGACCTACACAGGGTAAGCGACATCCCCTGCATCATCTAGCTCTCACATATGTATCTATCTGAGCTGCCTTGTACGAAATGGGGTGGAATTTCGTGAGGAGCTACGCTGGATGCGATGACCTTTGCTTGGATGACTTCTTCCGTCTTATAATGCATGCCAACCGACACTGATGGCCTTCTTCCAAGGGGTGTAGATTACCGCAACCAGGCCGTTTGTTCGAAAATGTCATCAACCAAGGCCGTACAAACTTTCGGCAAAAAGAAGGCAAGTCGGATTTATATGCGAAACACGTAGAGGTCTAACACACTCCTCAGACCGCCACTGCGGTTGCTCATGCTAAGGAGGGGACTGGCCTCATACGTATCAATGGGTCTCCTATCAATCTTGTGCAACCCGAGATCCTCCGCTTCAAGATCTACGAGCCTGTCCTTGTAGTTGGGGAGGAATCATTTTCACCTCTAGACATCCGTGTTCGTGTGAAGGGAGGAGGTCACACATCGCAAATATATGCCATTCGTCAGGCTATCTCAAAGGCCATCGTTGCATATTACTCCAAATACATTGATGCCTACAGCGCAATGGAGCTGAAGAAGAAGTTGGTTGCGTACGATCGCACTTTGCTCATCGCTGATCCCAGACGCATGGAACCGAAGAAGTTTGGTGGTCATGGTGCACGCGCCCGCAGGCAAAAGAGGTGTGTTTTCCTCCACCGTTGCATTGTTCTTCATGCTAATGACCCTCAGTTACCGGTGAAGATCGCTGCATTATCCCGGCATTTTTGTCGTCATTTTACATACTTTTTTTTTGTTATGCCATGGCAGTATGCATGCAATAAAATCCATGAGACTGTATCTTGTTTGAATAATACTTGGCCAATGGATTTATGGATTGGAGATTGGTAATGCTGAGCCATAAATGTCACGTGATCAGTGCTGGTACCTGTGCTTTCCTCATCCTCCGGGCATGTACTGTACATACGCTGCAAATACAACGGAACCAACCACAGGCGTACAGGGCTCCCATGGAACTATCTGGACTATCGTCTCAAAAGCCTAGCATTCAGCCAAAGCCTATCCTTGTGGATACTCGTGGAAACGCCTGCAAAATCAATGTCCAAGCAGTTGAACTCGAGGGACGGCCAAAACTTGTGCGAAATTTAAAGGTCAGACCCACTTCACTGTGGTTCGCTTCTGCTTCACCCCTATTCTGTCTGTGTAGAATGCAGGTGCATCCGTCGTCAGCAATATCAAAGATGCCAACATTATCCTTGTGGACACATCCACTGAGAGTGGGAGACGACTCATCCGCATGTGGGGAAAGGATCCCTCGAAGGTCGTTCTCCAACAAGCATGGGCTAAACTGTCCATTGAAGCCGGGCGACCTTTACTCCAAGCGGACGGTTGGGGCGGCATGATGGCTATCGACGACGGTTTACCCGTCAAAATCGATGGTATCGCCGTCGACGAGGAGCAAGAAGCGGAGGGTCTGGTTGGCAAGTCAGTCAATAGCTTCGTCATGCACATATGTCGCTAACCTGTTGACCAAGAAGCCCATTACCCACACCCAGAATTACCCCAGTCGATCCCGCCGCCCAGACGTGGGATGAGGTTGACGTTACTGTCCGACTCTCCGCCAATGCCAGTGGTCAAGTTCAAACGATCGGCGAAACAGTGCCTTCGTCTTCTATGACCCCGTCGGCTGGTCTTCACGCAACAGTTACGTCCCCGATGGCAAGTCAATTTCAATCACCTCAACCGCAATTACTGCTACAGGCCGAGGCCCTTAATGAACGAAGCCATATACCGCAAAGTGCTTTGTCTCCCACGTCATTCAATCCATCCTCTGCATCGTCTTTTTCTCCGTTTCAGGCCATGGCATCGGGTGCACAGTCACACGAAACGTACAACCTCTTTATGACTATGCTAGACGTCATGAGACATGACGCCTCCGGGCGGGGTCAACCGCCGTGGCCAAGTCAGGATGCCCCCACACCGCAAGCACCCAGCGGCGTTCCGCCAGCGATTCCTGCAACTCAAGCCGCGCTGAACGCTACTTCGCTGTCACCCAACGGGAATTGTGCTTGGACGCCTCTTGATTCCTCCCAATCCCAGCATTTGAAAGGCTACACAGTAACAGATAAATTTCCCACTACGCATCATTCCAAAAATGGTGTGGCTGGCAGCTGCAATACTCCAAACTCCAGCCTAGATAAGACTGATAGTCGTATATCCGCGCGTAAGCCCCGCCTTCGTTCGCCCTCCCGTCAGTTATCCTCAGAGGTTCTAACTCCGTCCATATCTCGTAAAGTCGACCGTCCTACTACTAGACCTACTAAATCTCGCTTGCGAGCAAACAAGGGCAAGGGGAAGGCAGTTTCTCCTCTGAACCCCGACGAGGTTCAGTCCCATCTACAGTCAACTTACTCTGCTAGTCCTCCAGGGCCGGAGAAGAACATTATTGGTCGACGTAATCCAGGCGAAATTTTTGTGGCTGAAGGAGGGCAACCTTTGCAATTTTTCGTCCAAGTCGACCTCCACAGACGACACAACGTAGTGTCAAACATCAAGGTATTTCAGCGCATTCATGTGTTAACCCTTGCTTACAACGGGCCATGTTACTAGAAAAACAAGGGCAAGATTGTAAATAATATTCCTGATGCCAACTATGTTATTGCATCTTCGCGAACGAAATCCTACGATTGGCTGCTCAAGGAAGCCGCTGCCCTTGAAAAAACGCCTATACAAGCCGCTTTCATAACTGATTGTATAGACGAATGCGCGCTCTTGGATGAGAGCGACTACGCCTTGGAGGCCGATGCCAAACTTATAAGCCGTGGTCGACATGGTACTTCCTCGGAAAAGAAAGCGGAGAAGCGAAGTGACAAACCTAAAGTAGCTAAGGCCAGGGGCCCAGAAACCAAAATAAATAAATTTCAGGACCTGTCCGCGACAGCGCCGGAAGAAGACACCAAATCGCATCTTAACCGCGACCCTCATACTAGCCCTTCAAACCACAACCCAGCTTCACCGTCACCACCGCCACCAGAAACTCGGCAACGTATGGCAAGCGGAAAGTACTACTTTACCCCAGAGGAGAACGATTATCTTTGCCAGTATGCCCAGTATCAATTCAGTCGGGACACCTCTATGCCAACTTCTGTGCTAGCAGAGAAACTGAACAAAAAGGTGGCATTGGTATGATGTCATTCACGATTACTTGCTGAGACGCCCTTTTCACAGATGCCTCATCATTCTATTGCTTCATGGACAAGTCATATTGACCAAAAGTTAAAGGGCAAACTAGAAGGTATTCGTAAAAGAGCAAACATTGCCAAGCGAAAGGACACAGCAGATGACTGCCAGTCTGGTTCTTTGAGAACAACTTATGGTCATTGCCAGTCTTCTGACGCGGGCCCCTCTAAGAGGCGTCGTATGAGCTCGAGTTCTGTTTCAATGAGTTTGGACGGCGAACTGCCACCGAAGTTGCGATTGGTAGGAGACCTAGAGAAGCAGGATTTTGACGTGATCTGCCACTTCTTTGCATCGGGTGGAGGCGACGATGACGATGACGAGCGGGTTTGGCACGAACTAGCCAGATATGTGCGTTTCTCATATGGGTTGTCGTTCAGCGCGGGTTGACGAAATCCTATCTTCAGCGACCTTGTAGAACGGCGAGATCCTGGCCTGAATTCTACGTAACACATCAAGAGGCAGTATATGCGCGCATCGAAGAGCTTATGATCGAACGCGCGCAAGAGAATCCGTGAGGACGTGCTCCCAGTAGTCCATATAGGAGAATTCGGACAGGGGTATTTACTTTTTTTTTCTTTACCAGCTCTACAAGCGGTCGAGTAGTTGAGCATACCTTTGATTGTACAATCATCTCCCAAAGCTTCCGTCAAATATTGTAGGTAATGTGAATCAGGGATATCTATATTTCCAGTATGATGCAGTTCACAATGATGGAGGGGTCCGCTGAAGGGGAAGTGGTACCGTTTTAAAGAATCTCTTCTCTTTTACCTCTTTTACCTCTCGACTTTCGCCTGCCAGTTGTCCAGCATAGTCGAAGGTACCCATAGCAGCGCCAGCCACTGCACATGACCCAAGCGCCGTGGGGAGTGAGCGTGCTATTGACAAAGTCGTCAAAGGAGAGAATAGGCAAGACTCATATGACCATACTTTTTATACCAGCCAAAAAACCTGCAGCACATCCTCCCACAACACCATTAACAGCGTCGTCTCGCTGTCGCTGGTTGGCGACGGTTGCCTCCGTGAACGCAAATGCGGCACCCATGGCAGCTTTTCGGAAAATGAGAATCGAAAGCAGATCTTATGGTATATACTAACCAAACATTCCGATTGTTCCCCCGGTTCGGGTGAGGACACCGAAGGCACCAGCCTTGTGGGACGACAGAGCATTCTGCAGAACACTGACAAGTGCACCGACAGCAGCTGACTGGTATGCTACAGTGGTTGCATTGGCAATTGGCGACCTTGGCTCGTAAGAGGGCTCTTCAGGAGCTGACGGGGCATCTTCCATTGAAGGTATCAGAGATGGTCAAACGGGGAATTGACTGTTGGGTCTGAGGAGAAAGTCGGTTGTTTGGGATGCAGTCCCGAGTTTCCTTTTTCGGTAGCCTAACCACGGACAGTCCACCACCTTCACAAAGCTTCGACTTCCAAGGTCGCAGTAATGCAACCTGATGATCGTCGGCATGAACCACCGAGTAGTAGAACACCAAAGAGATCCAAGTCTTACCATCCAAACCTAACTCTCAACAGGACTATCGATGTTCGTGTTATCAAACGATTAACCCGTACCGTGAACCATTAATCTCAAAAGTGATGTGCCGACAGCTCAAATCCCTTGGTATGTGCCACTCGATGGCCCTGTTCCCCTGGGACTATAATTCCCTTGGGAGCTTATGGTCTGGTGCTATGGATCAACCCGATATTCGCGAAGGCTGGGCATCCATGGTCGACGCCTTTTCAGGGGCCATTGCCATCGGTGGGACTGATATGGTTGCTATTTACCCTTCAAAAGGATCTGAGGGTGGCTTCTGTCTGCGGACAGCTGGAGGCGGCGTCGCTGTCTGTATTTTTTGCCATGAACTCACGATCTGTTCATGACTTTGGCCGACAGGGTGTGTTCCGTGCAGTGGCATGGGCTTTGTCAAATGAGGTTCCACTGGAGCCTTTGATCGTCTGTTCGAGAGGAAGCATGCTTTATGTACTGAATGTGAAGAAGAAGCAAGTGATCGGCCAACTCAGAGGGCATGGTGGTGTTGGTTCTCTGGCGCTGCATATACACTCTGCCTTCAACTAATGTCGTGCCCAGGAAATCACGTCGATTGCCGTGCATCCAACGTTTCCTTATCTCGTTTGCACTTGTTCTAGAGATTTCTCTGCAAGGATATATGACCTTACCATGCCTCCACGAGACCAACCCAACAATCCACATTGGCCTCCTTCTACATCCCCCAGCCTTGGTGGTGCAGCGTACGGTTTACAGGCTAGCGAACCGGAAGGTATCGGTATTGGCCGTTGTGTCGTTGTACTGTGTGGGGGTCCGTCTGGGGGCCATGGTGCTGCTATTCTCGGCGCAGTGCGTGGCGAGGAAATTTCCACATTGATGCCCCCTCACATTGACCGTAGGCATTTCATCCTACTCATCCTTTAATCGCCACCTGCGGGGTATGTGCTCGAGGTTATGGTCGATATCTATACTTGTGATATATCTTTTCCATTAGATGGACAGGGCGGTCAAGCTATGGCGATTGCCTCAGATGTCGATTGACAAAATGGCTCGCGAGGACAAGCCCCTGTTCAGTTCGACGAGAATACACAGAGCTAGAATCCTAACAGTCAACTGGTATGTCACGATATTTTTTCCTGTCTGTCCTGGATAACTAAATTGTTTAGGCTGAGTTTAGACGTTCTCGTGACATCTAGCGCGCCGGCTCATATGCGTCGTAATGGAGATCGAGAAAATCTCTACTTCGAGGACGGCACTATTGCGATATGGCACTGGCTTGGTTTTGATCGCTTCTTCCCACCAAATCGGCCGACGCCTACCAAAGTGATGAGAGGCTGCGCATCGGTCAGCGTGTTCAATCCCGGATTCTTACCTCGCATATTAACAGTCTCATGCAGGATTATCAAGAAAGTTGTGAGTTAGTTTGCGCGGTTGCAATAGTTACCTTCATGCGACACTTGTGCAGCATCCTTCAAGCTTCTATCTGTGGTCCCGATTCCTCAGTCTACAAGACATCTCCACATTGCACAGACACACACCGATGACTATGTCGTTGTGGTTACTCTTCCAGACCGTGTGCGTTTGCATAATGTTGGCGATTTCGAACCGCGGAATCCCCCTTTCTTCCCTATGAAAGATCCGAATCTTGCATCAAGTTTGGAAAGTAAACTACGTTTGGATGACGACGGCGATGATGAAGCACCGTCAATTTTACCTGAGACGAATGTACAATCTCCCCCACCAAGAGGGCTGGATATTGTTGTACCCGCAGCGGGCAATGGTCTACAGGCTAGTGCAATGGGGCTTTACGGACTATTGCTTTGTACACTGGACAATAAAGGTATTATACGGATATGGACAGACACAATCGAATGAATATATTTCCAGCGTACGTATATACTTTACAGAATGGATCGTCCTCCACATTGCCCCTCTGGGCTTTTCTTAGGAAATTTTGGCTTTCGAGAAGTCCAGCTCTGGGTGAGCTGCCTGGAACTTCTTGAGTGCCTGTTAGTTTATGCCGAGTTAATTGCTTCGCGGACCAAGTGATGGCGGATCGCACCTCCATCTTCTTGAGCTCATCAGACGTCGGCTTCCCCATTTGCTGTATAATTACTATATGAACTCTTGAACATGGAGTGAAGATCGAAGTCCATACCCTTTGCTGATTGTCGAACTTGAGTTATACATGTCAGCACAATCGTCGATAATTAGAAAGTGGTGTCTTACCATCATCTTCTCGACCAGGCCCCTACGCCGGATTAGTGTTACGTTTCTGAGAAGTCCTGACATGCTGCTTGCCTTGTTTCCAAATCTAAATCGCTCAACTTGCTGTTCTCAGGTTGAATCTTGCGGGTGTCTATCTTGGGATGATGGGTGAGGACGTTCTCCCACCACTGCTGTTTGTTGAGCTTCTCAAGATGTATCAAGACTGACTGCTGATCTTCTACAAACTACTACGGAAGATGTCTAAGAGGTTCGGATGCCAGGACGTACCCAAAGTCCAGGTGCTTTCTTCAACCTTGATCTCCTTGCATAGCTCGCCTTCAAGGATATTTTCCTTTCCTTTCAGACCAACACTAAGCTTCTTCTTCTGGACAACCACGACAAGGTCCCTTGCGCGGGTCCCTTTGGGGACGGGAACGGTGACGTCGAGATCTCCTAGCTGCTGGCACCATCGGTATGGCAGCGCTGTTCCATCGTTGTCAGAGGGAACCAGCCACGGGTGCAAGTAAGGGGAAAGCATACCCGCTTGCTCTGCTGCTTCGCGTTCTCGATCGGCCTTATCGCGAGCCTCCTTTTCTTCCTTCGAGAGTGAATCGTAGTCGTCGTCTGCCATCACACACGATGAGATAAAATCAGCACGTGATTGAAGGGAGGGTCCTTGTCCTGTGTTTGTACATGTGTGTGCCGTATGGAAGGCAAGAGCCAATCAAAGGCTCTCGCTCGAGCCTCAGAGAGTCACTCAGCAGCTTCGAGCCGACGGACATCCCTTTCGTCGCACCCTTCATCGCATCGTGGTTGTCCTTCACCTCAGTGCACAAGGTAGATGGCTGCAAATGACAGTTGGGCAGATTTTGATGTAGGTCGCGTCCTATCATCGCACCTCCTGCGTCGGTTAACCCTCCCAGAATTTGCGCCATACTGTAAGGCATAATACTGTCGATAAACTGAAGCAAATCTTGACCGGATTCAATGAGCTCTGCCATACATCGATCTCAAAGTCGGGCAAGAAACAAGAATTAATAGACAGGGTCGTCCAGCAAATGGAGGCCTGGCGAAGAGAGAACAACGTAGAGAAATGGACAAGGGCACAGGCCATTTTATATCAAGTCCGTAATACTGGAATGTGGGTCGTTTCACCTCGATGGTCCTGGTCTTCCATGGCATGTGGCACAGTCCATTGTGTCTTTGTGTTGCTTTGTTCTCAATGCGCCAATCTTGTATACGAGGTACTGATAGCGTTCTTGTAGGTATTCCCAAAGTCGGATTCCGGGATCATCTGGGCAGCCGCCCGTCCAGACGATGACCAACCCATCGTACACTTCCACCCCAATCCGCAATGGATTCACTACCAATCCTGTGGGTCGTTATGACCCATACGCACCCCCTCGGGTCCCTCCTCCCCCAGTAGGTGCCTCGTCATCGTCCATGTCCAAACCTGGTAAGCCTCCACGGTCGGCGTCTTGACATGCCTCATTTAGCGATTCTGCAGCGATTCAGTTCAAACCCTCCCCCTTCTTTCGGATCGAGCAAGCCGTCTCGGCGGTAGTGGAATGTCCAGGTTCGTTCTTTGTAGATTGACGTCAATCTTGGCCAACCCTTGCTGCACAGAATCCACCAGTTCGACCGATCGAAAGCAGCAAACCTTGGCCTTCACCCTCAACAGCGAACACACTACAAAACTCGGCCAGACTAGGCAAGTTGCAAAGTGCATTGATAGTCCTCCGACTCCTCATGTGAGTTAGCAGTCCCCAGTATCAGCTTCGATTATACTGTACGACTTCAACATTCTACTCCCCTAACCACACGGCGTTCCGACCGCCTGCTCCCTGTCCGATTGAATTCCCACCTACATGCGAAGTACGACTAAATAATGCGACATTGCATGCAAACTTGAAAGGTTTGAAGAAGAAACCCGGTACCGCGCCGCCCGCAGATCTCAGCAAGTCATTGCGGATGACGGGTCAAAATCGTATCGAAATGGTGTATGTGAACAGCCAACAGCCTGTTCAGCCCAAGGTCAGTGCTTACTTTTCAATGGAAGTGCTCCAGGTATTTAGACTGTTGGTTATACAGAAATTCTATCTAGTTGTATTTTTAGTTGAGGTGACGACGGTTACACAATTGGTGGACAGGCTGAAGAAGGGCAAGTACCGCAGCTGCGAGGATATAATGGCACAAAGTAGGTGCCGCATGAGACGGTGATATTAGGCTTGTATATTGATCCCCTAGTGATAGTGATCAGCAAGGCCTCCATCGATGACGACGACATCGTTGCTGGATCACAGAAAATGACTCTCAAGTGTCCGGTGAGCACATTTGTTGTGAAATAATTTCAGCTGAGACCAGCACTAAATAAACGTTGGTCGCCATCAGCTGAGCTTCATGCGAATCCAAACGCCGTGTAGGTCGGCGCTCTGTGTGCATTCGCAGTGTTTCGATGCGACCTCGTGGTTCAGCTGTATGGAACAAACCACCACATGGCTTTGTCCCGTTTGCGAGAAGACAGTGAACACGGATGACCTCATCATTGACGGGTGCGTCTTTATCCATCGTTTTCGTCAGCGACTAAAGAAATGGCAGGTATTTTGATGAAATCCTCCGAGAGACACCGTCAAGTGTAGACGATGTCATCGTTGAGAACGATGGGCAATGGCATACTCGTGACAATAGATATGCATCTGCCGCATGGCGTGCTGCTCATCCATGCACTCTCCCTCGTGGACTTACACCACCACGTGCGTCGACGCCTGCCTCTGATGAAGAAGGAGAGACGAAAGAGCAGGCAAAGAAGAATGTCGAGATTCTGGTATTGGATTCAGATGAGGAAGATGAGGAAGAAGGTCGGGTGAAACGAGAGTTGTCGGTATCCCAGGGAAGCATTGGACCCAACTTTTTACCAAAGGCTTCACCTCATGTGGCACCACCAGCGGTATCTCGACCGCCTCGTCGGGATGACGTGATAGACCTGACTGCGGATTCTGACGATGAACCATCACAGCCAGCGACACAATTAGGTGAGAAACGTAAAGCACCTGGAGGAACCCAATCCCCAACAGAACAAATATGGAAGAAGTCGCGGTTGGAATCAGTTCTTCCTCGTGTGCCTCCGACCACTAGTTCCGGTACGGGCTCTGGCTCTAGTACCGCACAGATTTCCCCCGTGTCACCTTCAGGAACGACCACTCTATCGCGTCACTATGGGGGGTCTAATACTGCATCGTATCCAGGGCCCACATTACCGCCGTTGCGTCTTCCATCTGCGACATATACTCCTACAGCACCGCAGACTGCACCCGTGTACAGGTCTCCTATTATGCCACCTGTTCCGGCCCCCCGCGAGAATGGTCGTGGTCCTTACGACCACTACAATGGAAATTACTACTCTTCTCGGTCAGGCGGCTCTGCGTCGCGATCGGGCATATGGCCCTAATCACCGTACTGCGTTTTTGGTAGCCGACCCTAGCCTACACGTTCTAGTTTATGTGGACGTTTAATACCGTGTAACCGCTTTTTTTCGTTTCTTTTTTGTTTCTCGTGTCATGTTTTCGGGCAAGGATCGCTGGCAATAAATAAAAACACGCTTCACAACAGATTTAATGACGGAAACCTGACGGAGAGCAGTCTCGGCCAGAAAAGGAAGAAATCGGTCAAGAGCGTGGGAATGGCGACGTTCCGGAAAATTCCGTCGACTGTCAAAAGCGCGGCAGAATTTTCGGGTTTGCTCTCATCCTTCACTTCCATCTTTTCACCTCTCAGTCTTCCCTTCGTGTGCCAATCCTAAAAAATGGCCGAAGCTAAGAAGGTCAAGTCTCCTCAGGAGTTCATGAGTAAGTTCAACATGGCCGCTGTTTCCTCGTGCGTTGTTGCGAATGACGCTCACTTTGACCTTGTACAGTTGACTTCATGATGGGTGGTGTCTCTGCTGTATGTTCTCACATTCCTCATACAACTTTACCCCCTTTGCTTATTATCACATTCCAGGCCGTTGCAAAGACCTCAGCTGCGCCTATCGAGCGTATTAAGCTGCTGGTTCAAAATCAGGATGAGATGGTCCGTCTTTTCGCGTGTTCTTCCTCCTTTCAGCTCATGTCCTTTTTCAGATCAAGCAGGGTCGTCTTTCCACTCCCTACAAGGGTATTACGGATGCCTTCGGCCGGACATACAAAGAGGAGGGTCTCCTCTCTCTATGGAGAGGTAACACTGCCAATGTCATCCGATACTTCCCCACGCAGGCATTGAACTTTGCCTTCAGTACGTCCTTACTGGTCTAGTTGAGTACCGAAAGATTTACCCCTTTTACTTCAGAGGACTACTTCAAGTCCTTGTTCGGCTTCAAGAAGTCTGATGGATACTGGAGGTGGTTTGCTGGCAATGTTGCATCTGGTGGTGCTGCTGGTGCATCGTCACTCCTCTTCGTCTACTCCTTGGATTATGCTCGTACTCGTCTGGCAAATGATGCCAAGTCGGCCAAGAGCGGTGGTCAGCGCCAGTTCAACGGTCTCGTTGACGTGTACAAGAAGACTCTGGCTTCCGATGGTATTGCTGGCCTTTACCGTGGCTTCGTTCCTTCGGTTGTTGGCATTATTGTCTACCGTGGCCTCTATTTCGGTGTCTACGATTCGTTGAGTAAGTGCGATCGTATCGACGATGTTTAATATCCCCCTGAATTGTCATTGCAGAGCCTGTGGTCCTCGTCGGTGCTCTTGAGGGCTCTTTCTTGGCTTCGTTCGCTCTTGGTTGGGGTGTTACTATTGGTGCTGGTCTCGCTTCTTACCCTCTGGACACCATCCGGTGAATAACCTGTTTACTGAGTTGAATATCCTTGGCTGATCCTTTTACAGTCGTCGTATGATGATGACCTCTGGCTCGACCACTCACTACAAGTCTATGTTTGATGCTGGCGCACAGATTATCCAGAAGGAGGGAACTAAGTCCTTGTTCAAGGGTGCTGGTGCTAATATCCTTCGTGGTGTTGCTGGTGCTGGTGTGCTGTCGCTGTACGACAAGCTCCAGCAAGTCATGTTCGGCAAGGTCTACTCCGGTGGCTCTGGCTGAGCATGAGTCGCGTCGCATGATTTCTGGGCCTATGCTCGTTCCCCTCATTTCCTCTGCATCACGACATTATCTCCATAGACTTCTTTTATTCCCTTAATTTTTGGTATTAGCGGTTGAGTATGGATCTACATGCTCTACATTAGTATACCGAATACAAAATTAACTTGCTAGACCTATGAGAGCAGTCAGTAAGGAAATAACGGCAGCATCAACCTTGGAAGTCGACAGGAGCTCGAGTGCAAGCAGGTAATTAGACTATTGACACTTCCTTCTTTGCATCGTTCCATGAAATGTTCAGCAATAAGCCGGGCTTTGCTGCACACTAACAAGTTTCGTGTTCTACGGGGACGCAATGTGACTGGCTTTGCGTCGACGCCCTCCATCGTGTTACGACCATACCAGGAAGCCTGCCTGGAGGCGTGCACGGCTTCTCTTGCAGCTGGTACACAGCGCATCGGTGTATCCTTACCCACTGGAGCTGGCAAGACGGCGGTGTTTCTCTCTCTCCTCTCTCGTATTACTCTTCCACAGCAGTCGCCTTCGGCTTCGAAGACGTTAATCATCGTAAATAGTATTGAACTGGCTCGTCAAGCGGCTGACCAGGCGGCGGCGTTATATCCTCATTGGCAAGTAGAGATCGAACAAGGTACGAAACACAGAGCATCAGGATTGGCCGACGTGTAAGTGGCGACTTTATGCGCACTTCGTGGTGGGATATTCAACGAACTGCACAGCACGGTTGCAACATTTCAAACGCTCCTTCAACCTCACCGTCTAGAAAAGTTTCGGCCAGAGACCCTCAAAGCCATTATCATAGATGAAGCCCACCATGCTGCAGCCCCTTCGTAAGTTATTGGCGCCTTGCACTTTTTTAGTTCCATTGAGTTCTCTTGAGGTATCGCCGAATTTTGTCCCACTTCGACCCAGCTATCAAGAGTCCTTGTCCGACATTCACAACTGCTGCTCCACCGCACCCTATTCCAATCATAGGATTTTCCGCCACCTTCACTCGTCATGATGGGCTCGCACTTGGTTCGGTCTTTCAAGAGATCGTCTATCATCGCGACTTTCTGCAAATGATCAAAGAGCAATGGTGAATCTTGTGTAACGTGGACGTTTAAATAGTGTGCTGAGCTAGTGTAGGCTCTGTGACGTCAGATTCACAACCGTCCGAGCAAACATAAATTTACAAGCAGTCAAGGTTAATTCGAAGACGGGTGACTTCAGTGCCACCAGTCTCGCTCATGTTATCAACACGGATACGGTCAACAAACTAATCGTACGAGCTTGGCTTGATCGTGCAGGTCAGTCCCCTGCAGCCGTAGGCTATGGTGTTAGATTCATTCTACAGCTGCATGCCAGAGGACCGTAAATCAACACTGGTGTTTTGTGTGAACCGTGCGCACGTTCGGAACCTTACACGAGTTTTCCAAGATTTTGGGATCGACGCTCGTTATGTTCACGCTGCAACCCCTGCGAGCGAGCGCCAAGCACTGGTCGCGGATTTCAAGGCGGGTATGTATCCTGTTCTGGTTAACTGTGGTTCGTCAAATTCCCTCCCCTTTTCTGTCTTGCGTTGATTGAAATGTGGCCAAAAGCAATCCTTACTGAAGGTGCTGATATCCCCAATATCGATTGTGTCGTCATTGCACGTCCTACACGGTCGCGCAACCTCTTTGCTCAGATGGTATGCTTCTCGTTTCATTACGAATGCAGTACTCGTTCAGCTTCCCAGATCGGTAGAGGTCTGAGGCAATCGCCTGCCACTAACAAAGCTGACTGTCGCATCATCGATTTTGTTGATACAAGCAGCCGGGTCCAAGGGATATTTTCCACACCGACATTGTTTGGTCTTGATCCCGGAGAAATCATCGACGGTATGTTTCCACTTTCGACGACTCCTGCATTTTAAATAACCGCCTGTCAGACGAGAGCCACAGTGAATTAGAAGCCAGAGCCCAGTTGACTTGCAACGTTCGTGACACCACCTCCACAGACACCTCCCAATTTGTGCCCGATCCAACTTCGATAACCTACATCGATTACGAGGACCCATTCGCATTCGTCGACAACTTCTCTGGTGCACCTCACATCTCCAAGCTCAGCCCTAATGCATGGGTAGGGTGCGGAGATGACATCTACGTTTTAGAGTGTCTCGGGAGGGGTTATGTACGTATAGAGCCTACTCCTGAAGGTAGGGGATATTCAGGTGGATATCAACGTTGGTTCACGTATTTTTTTGCCCCCCAGAGGATGCTGCCCGCTATCGAGCGACGTTTACAGAGGCTACGATGGATGCATCCTCTGCAAGAGCTATGAAGTTATCGCCGTACATGCGAAAGAGAGTCATCATGACTTCAGACTCCTTGAGTGATATGTTCAAAGGCTGCGACACTTTCGTCACGCAGAAAGTGCTGCGTGGAGGTCAGAGCTTCAGGTATGATTTTAGTCTCATAACCCCACTACCCTGTTTAATTCTATAGTCTATTTCGAACTGCACCATGGCGGAGAGCCCCCGCATCAGAGAGCCAGAAGGCCTTAATCATGAAGAGGCGGGGAAAGCGCGATGATAATGAGAGTTTGCGAAAGTTTGAAGTCCTCACGAAGGGTGGAGCCGCTAACATTATCACTAGACTCCGCCATGGTGCTCAGGTATGCAACATTTCTCTGTATATTTCTTGGTTATGTACACCGCAACAGGCGTATTACGACAAGAAAGCCAAAGAGATGCGCAAGAAGGTACGGATTGAGATAGAGGAAATGGAGCGACACAAGCGTGAGACAGTCCAAGTAGGACCACTGTAATCAGGGAACTATACATGGTCGTTTTGTATCCAATGATCAGATTGGGCATAGGCATGAGGTAATGTCGAAAGGAGCGGAGATACTGCCTCGGAACTTCGTAGTGACATGATAGCGGCTTGTTGAGCGATATCCATGGCGCTGTTTAGGGTACCAGGGTTAAGGAATGTAGCGGGATGCTGGATGAGCATTGCTAGCAATGCTCCAACCAACGAATCTCCTGCGCCCGTCGTATTTACGAGTTCACTTGGCGAGACTTTAACTGGTGGATGGTGTTGGACAATAACTATCTCAGTCGAATTTCGGGAGAGCGCGGTAACACATCTCCGCTCCTGTAACCACGCCCCAACATCTGCATGCATTAGTCGCATTACGGTGACCACACCAAGTTCACCACACTTGATCACAAGATGATGAAAAAATGGCAAAAGATGAATAGCCATCTGAATGACTCCCTGGTCGACCAGGAATGACAGGTCACCTAGACTGGGACTTTCTTCGGAGATAGCCTTTTTCGCCAATTTGTCCAGTTCCATGCGAAAATTAGAATCCAAGGCGAAGTCATCGACGACTTTCCACCAATAATCGTGCGACATCAGGTCAAATGTGATGCGTGCCTCGTCATACATGTGGCGAAGTTCCAAAAGATTGGGGGAAGCATAAGAAATGACCGATTGCGCAGTACGATCCATGTTGACAGCCACAGCTGGGAGTATTCGACTCGACTTGACAACGGACGTGGGCTCGCTAGTTAATCTGATTAATAAGGCAATGTGGCAGAAACAACGGTACCAACAAGAAGACTACGGTGGGTCAACCTGCTGTAACAGGGCTGTTGGGGAAGAACTCACTCCGAATGTCAAGGTCAATTGCTTCCGTGACTAGTGAGGTGATTGCCTCCGTGGACAGGTTACCGTCGAGCACAAGGAATTGCGGTTGGTGATCTTGCAAGACTCGCACAGCCTGGAACACACTATGATATGGTTCAATGGTGCTAGAGCACTTTCGTGGACTCACCTCTGTTCCTTTCCACAGTTGCGGGAGCTCCATGTCCGCCACACCGCCCTGTAGTCCCCCCTTCGCATCGAGAAGTAGATTACAAACAGCACTCCGCTGGCCCGCAATCGACAATAGTCCATCTGTTCTCATGCCAATCGACTGCGTTGAATCGACAATGAATTTACCAAAAGCATCTTCGCCGATCGGAGCGACAAGAAGAGTAGCAGCATTGCCCTTCTCAGGTCTGGCCAGAACTCGGTGAGCCGCCTCAGCAATATTACGACCTACGCCTCCGAGAGTCAAACTCAGCATCCCAGGGTAGGTGGTCTTCTCCGATATGTCCGACGTCTCTTGGATCTTTGACGTTATATCCACCGCAGCACACCCAACTACTACCATGGACGCCTTCTTATGCTCAACAGACGGTGCATCATGAACACCGCACTTTACTTGCTTTGCGTGACTTCGGTCAGAGAGGTGAGTATGTGTTTGACAAAGACCAGGTCCGAAATGCTGGACATTATGAAGGTAGGTACGGATATTTGATCATCAGATTGACCAACCTTCTGAGTTTCATTTTTGCTCCGTACGAGTTTGGCGTATTCGTGGGCAATCTGTCCACCTGAGTGGCTGTTAACAGTGGTAGGCCCACGCGGCATGAAGTCCATTTACCAACTAACGCCGTATTCTGAATCAAGGCAATGTCTAGAATTTACACATCAAGTTATCCATAGAGGAGTTTGTTCCGAGAATGACAACTCACTATTCTCTAAGGATCTCCCTTCGGTAAGCTCGCCCACCCGCTTGAGGAGCCATGGGGTCACTTCCTTTCCCAGTTTGGAGATCCCTAGCTCCTCCGACTCGCGAACAGCAACTTCTACAGCTTTTTGTACGGCGGCACCAGCGGCTTCATACTCTTCAGGGATAGGAACCGCGAACAACGCCCCATTTCCCATCCCTAACTGCCAGTGCGTGTCTATATTACTCAACTTTTTGTATAAAAACGAAGAAGTATCTCTTCTTACAGAGGATTCCAGCCGCATCGGTGGCATCGTTAACATTCCATGGCGCCTGGGGAATAGAACGTAAATCCAGATAGATGTCGAACGTCGAAAGCTCTGCACCTGATGACCACTCCTTCGAGTGTAGAACGCAGGGAAATCAGTGGTAGACGCATAAGTAAGGACAGGTACTCCGAGAGTCTCCTGTCAAAAGCAACATCATTACTACGGGGTTTAAGGGTGGAGCGACGAAAGTCAACCAACGAGGTATTCGAGTGTCCTGTAAATAGGGTGAACAACTTCCATTAAGGATGTCATGGGATTGATGGATTCACCTCCCGATGTCCAGGATAGATTTCACTCCAGCAGATACCAGTCCTACAGGACAGCGGGTGAGCTCATGTAAATCAGCGGAGACATCCATCGCTGTAGTATATTCGGTTTGATCAGTGCTCCAGACCAGGGATACATGATACATACTATTCTCTCCTCCCCGATGTACACCACCAAGCCTAGTTCATAGCATTAATCCAGCAGTTGATGGCAATCACATCCAGGAACGCTCACCCCCCTGTCGCAAAGACCTGTAACAGTTGGTACGCTTAACAATACGACAGTCAGATACAACGTAGGTGTTACCTTGATTCCTGCTAGAGCAGCAAATATCAGCGTTGAACTGCAGGTAGTACCACCATCTTTCTTTGATACAATCGCTGCACTGATGTCCCTCCGGGATATTTTCACTGGATCTGCGGTACGGCGTGCCAGCCGTTCGAGTTCGTGAGATTGCAAACCGACCTTGACGCGACCATCTATGATGCCAATAGTCGCGGGTATACTTCCCGTCGACCTAACGATACTCTCCACGGACCACGCCATGTCGATGGAAGTCGGGTATGGCATCCCATGAGTGATGATAGTAGACTCGAGAGCTACGACCGGTTTGCAATTGGCCAATGCATCTTCTATCTCGGGGTGAATGTCCACGGGTGCACCTGTTTCCCGGAGACCACGAATGCCAGAGCTCAGCAGCCTTCTTGGGTACGAACACACCCCATGGCGCCGGGAGACCCTCTTCAGATTACTGCTAAGTAGCATCTCAGTATGATGAACGGTGACTGCAGAGGGCTGTTCGTAGAGGCTCTGGATACACCTCCCGCTCTATCCCAGTAGCCGTAGGCTCTGTCTGAATAGTCTTGAATCTTCCTGCAACAGGATGTTCCACCTCTGCCGACGTCGACCCTGGTGCGAAAGCGGACAAAGGGACGGTAATGCACCGCGCTCCCTTACATAACTACTTAACTGTACACCCATTGCATTGGATTAGATGTCTCATACGATATCTACGCCTATTCCAAGTACGTCCATCGAGGCAAAAGTAGAGTGGGAAGGAAATGTCTGCGTGTTGACCTACGACACGTTAGACGTTCATGGGATCACAAGCTCGGTAGGCGACGATGGCGCTGGAGCGACAGTCGTGTTCATCGGCACCACTCGCAACTCGTTCAAAGGCAGGGAACACAGATCACAGAGAATGCCTATATTGATCAACACACGAACCACTCATACAGGAAAGGTCGTGACGCGATTGGAATACCAAGCTTACAGCAAGCTCGCTATAAGGACGATGGCAGATATTGTCCGGAACACCTATATCAAACAGGCGGTTAAGGCAGTATCTGGCACTACACATTCTCCAATACGTTATGCCATCCACCATCGCCTAGGAGTAGTTCCAGTGGGCGAAGCATCCATAGTGATAGCAGTGTCTTCACCGCACCGGAAGGAGGCATTTCTGGCATGTGAACAGATACTCGAGGAAGTGAAGCAAAAGGTGCCAATTTGGAAGAGGGAATATTACGAGGGGGAGGACGAGAAGAGTGCAGAGTGGAAAGCAAACTATTCATAGCTTTCATGTGACGTGATAATCATTAAATCACAGTGACGAATGGGGATTGCCGCATCGATGGCACCGTCGTAGTATGACGAACAGCCTGCACAAAGTCTACTCTACTTTCCATTTTGTGGAGACATCGTCGCCGTCTGGGCTGACCGTCAATTCTACCGACCACAGAAGGAGCGTGAACATGATGTTAGCCCAACGCCACCAAATCTGTGAAGCAGGATCGAGAACTGGAGATGGTGAGACCCATGGTATGACAAAGGTTTCGGGCCACATACGTAATAAATGAGAATATACCATGACAAAAATTAATTGTCGGTATGTCAAAAGTATACGAGTCATGATGGAAGTCTGGCAAATACGTTAGATAGCTGGAATACAAACGAAAACATGAATTACCGGTCTTCCATCCCATCCGTCACTTGGGTCATCCACTTCCCATGCATCCGCCCCTATGGTGGGAAGTACACGAGAAGCAAACTGGAGAATTGCGAGCCTGTACAGTAATGCGACAAGAACTGGCTTTGGAAGGGTGTTGGTGATGAAGTTGACCAACGTTTGCAAGTGTGGGAGGATATTAGAGAGCAATGGCGCGCTTGATCACTGGTGTCAGCATTGAACGTGAATCTAGTGCAGGTCGATCTTCACTTACTACGAAGATGCGGGGTCCGTAAACGACGTTTGGTCGAAGCCGCAAAGCCAGACGTTATAAGCAAGAAAGAGGGAAAGCATGGAAGACTCCACAATGTTCGTTCGTCGCAATCGGAAACCGATGACAGTGAGAAACAAAAAGGCCGTTAATGCCACACCTAGAAGGGTCGATGATAGGGGTGAAGTTGCAGCAGCCGGATATGCCTGAACGATAAACGTTGTCAGCACGCAGACAAGGGAAATGACGAGACACGAACCACGACAATCCACCAGGAAGCCACTACATACGCTGCTGCAGATGCGAGAAGGATGCCGAGTTGGTAACTCTCTGCTTCGTCAGCCAGCTCCTTCCCAATCTGACCCACCTTTTGTGCGACTAGCAAGCTTGAAAGGCCTTCAAGTGCAACAAAGCTCGGACCGGAAAACGTCAAGATCTTTCCCCACCAAGTTGCGGCAGTAGCCAGTATCGGGTGTACAGCTTGTGCGAAGGCGTTAAAGGACACGAGCAAGAGGAAGGGGTGCATGGGGACCTGCAGCACTGACAAAGCTTGCGACCCCCACAGAAGAATGAGCGTTCCGTGAATAAGAGAATGAGTCGATAGCAACAAAGAAAGAAGAAGAAAGGCCGACGTCGACAGAGTAGCGAGTGTCAGTGGGAGGTAAAGTAAGATTTGTAGAACAGTGGAAAGCCTGCACCGTGGTCAGCATCGTGCAGAGAGTCATACATGATGTACTCGCCTGGCCGTGTGTGATACCGCACTCCATAACAACCAGGGTTTCATGACAGTTGGAACAGGGATATGGGTCGTTAGAACCAGGACTGCAAGGGATGGCTGCGAGGTGGAAGGCACTACTAGCTCCTTGAAGTGGCTGACGGCGAAGGCAAACAGGGTATTGGATCATGTTGACATCTCCTGCTTGTACACTTTGGCTCTCATTCTTGACATCTAGTATTGTATACATCGAATGTACATATATCATACGACAAGGTATCCGCATCAGAGTTACGAGAAGCAGCCAAAGCTAGAAGCAAGTGGATCACTTGTGATGGACTAATGTACTAGGAAATATATCACTTCGGGACATAGAGGCTCACGAGAAGAGACTAAATGTGATTCTACAAAATTCTCTGCAGTACATGGTGCCTCTAACGAGTACACATCTAAGGAACACGAGGTATATCGACCAACAACCTATTTATGTTGTGATAGGGCTGTGACCTGCCATCCACACATACTAAAAAAGGGATCGGATTAAATGGATATTTGCGGTGCAGCATCTCTTCCCTGCACAGGGGCAAGAGAGTTACGAGGACTGAGGAGGCCCTTTGCAGCAGCGAAGTCTGTTCCCCGATTGAGTGCCGCCGGGTCAGACGGCGAGACATAGAACTTGTCGATTATGGGGATTTGCAGAACGTTCATCTTGGGCGTGATAACGACCATGTTATTTGTCCGTATTTCCATCCAGTCAGCTAGTGCTATTGTCAGTAGGATGTCGGGGAAGACATTCTGCACTACCTTTCTCGAAAGTTAGCGGCTCACTTGCAATCTAGCACGCAGTCATGAGTGACGGATAACAAACAGTTCGTGAGTACTGACCATGATGATATTTTCCCGCTTGTCTGCTTTCGTCATCTTGTAGTGGCCCCCTTTCATATACTCGCTGAAAGTGGTTCCAGACGAGAACCACTACAAAGTCGTAAGCATAAAAAAAGGGAGTATGCCAAGATCATTACCAGGGATGCAGCTTCGTCCTGGCGGGACGAAATGTACCGAGTAGCCACCACACTTTCACCGTCGGTCACACAGAAATTCATAAGGCTAGGCTGCAGAGAGTGAGCCAAGCCAACTTGCTTGATAATATCACCTTGCCTCGGTGATACCAGCCTCTTCTGTATAGTTGTTGAGGGCGGAGATCGTGTCTAGCATTGCATGTTGTAGTATCTTTGTCGTAAAGACCTTAGCATGAGGGTCGGGCAACTAAAAGGGGGTCAGGACTGAGCTCATGCATAACTAAACTTGTGTAGCCACCTTTGACAAAAACAGCGCAAAGGCCCATTCCGAATCTGATAAGACGTCAATATTCGGCCACCCAACTCGGGCTGAATGCTACCTGTATTTCCCTGCACCGTGTTGAATATCTCATCCGATAAAGCGGACTGTAGTTTCCGTCTAATGAGGGGGAAGTCGGCGATACCACCATTATGCATAAACTGCGAACCCATTGGTACGTCATAGTCGCCAGCGAACCCAAGACTAGGACGCACCATGATCTTTCCAAACACGAATGGGTGACAGTTATCCAGTGACAGTGATCCAGCCGTAGTCGCCCTGACATGACCACTGATGGAGATTCAGTCTGCTTTATAGTTACTAGTAGATAGTGACCGACAATACGAGGGGAGATTTGATTTTCTCTGCAAGACGAATAAGGTTGGCATTGTTCCACGCCTTAAACAATGGTGCATGTCAGGTCAATTTGTAGTAATAGAAATACCCGACTAACCGGAGTCACCGAAGTGAAAATACAGGGCTGACTCCCTAGTTCCTCGTCATGAACAGAGTCATACCACCCTGAGGTGTCCATTTAGCCGACTGATTGGGAAGGTATTTCATAGATAGTGAGAGACGCACCGACGCCGAAGCCATCTCCGTTGATAGGCCGGCGGTGATCTAGTCGCAGCCTAGAGTCAAACGCCTGGTTAATGATGGAATGGCACGGTCGTGTCAAAAGCTAAAGTTAGGTAACGGCCTATTAACACTTCAATACGTGGGTTGTACAACCGGGAACAGACCGACATGCGACAATTGCACGGGGGAGGTGCCTTTGTAAATAACGAAACGGCACATGAAGATAGATGAGCGATCCCAAAGCCGTTCAGTGAATTGTCGACGAGGGTTGTGCGATATATATATGTACTTGTATCTGCTGGCTGGCGGATTCCTGCGTGGCAACCAATTGCGTTGATTCTCGCAATGAGCTAAATTTATTATTATTATTTCCCCGAGGCCGAGGATGCCACTGCTTACTAATGCGGTAATTTGTGCTCGACGTCAACATGTCATCCATATTCTTTCCCCTGCGGGAATTGGTATCTGCTATCCTACACAACTATCGCTATCATCATGAGTCCATTTCCCCTGAATACCCGTCACAGGAATTCCTTCGGCCGCTGAGAAGGGTCTCCTCCAGCCCCGTCGTACACCAACCCAGCCACTCGGAACGCGAGCTCTATAATATTCTATATCAGTCATCACGGTAAAGGTCTCGAGTTGTTAAACCATCTCACCATCTGCTTGAGGCTTCAACATTGCTTCTGCGTATACTCTGACAACATCTTCTGTCCCACTAGGTCGCACGAATGAACGTCCGCCGTCATACTTCTTTACGAGTTCGTCAATTTTGGCTTGTAGACCTCGAGGGTTCACCAAACGACGTTCCGCATCTTCGGTCTTGAAAGCGTTCCTGTCTGAAACTAATACTTTAACCAACCTGTTAGGGAGATCGGAGTATAAAGAGTCCCATTCGGCAGCACCGTAGGACCTATGGGCTAGTACAGCCTCGACGAGTAACATGTCAGAGAGAGCGTCTCCAACAGTCTGGTTAATGACATTAACAATGTGCTGCAGGTTTGTCAACGCTGTCGACTGCGCTGGAGTGGAAGGCTTGTGAGAGAAGATCAATTCTTGTGCTGACTGAGAGAACACAACAGTGCCATGCCCATTCGCCTCAAAGTATACCCCGACGTCGTACTGCTCTGCTGCGTGGTGCAAGTGTTTTACACCCGTCGGAACGCACTTCACAGGTAGCCTCTACGGGAGGTATTTCAGCTTAATGCTGGTCATTCTGCCCTCCCACATACCTCGCAAAGATATTTTGTAGAGCTTCCGTTGGCATACGCTGTTTGGACAACACCGACTCGTAGTTTTTCTTCCAGGCCAATGATTCTTACGAGATCTACGATAAAGCTGGCGACAAGGGTTGTGATCTTGTCTCCGTCCAGCATATGGAATTGGCGCCGTTCATCGAGATAGAAATAGATGAGTCGATCTGCATCGCCATCCAAGCTGCAACCCCTTTGCCCGGGCTGTAGTATATCCGCGAGAGACGGTGGCAGCTTCTGGTTGACCTTGACAAAATCAGCACCACAGGAGTTATTGAGCGCTCCTGGGATATTGATCGCGGTATTTTCCAATTCTATAGGCAAGGAATTCCGGAGATACCGACTAAGTTCTTGTGCAGCTAATGCACCAACACCATTGGCACAATCGATGAGGAGCGGCGAACACGCCGGCCGTCCTGCCTATTATGATGGATTATGCAAGGATAGAATTAACCGAACACCCGCACATACTACGAGCTTGTTAAACGCGCCGCTGAGCTTGATGTAGTATCCTTCTTCGCTGTCCTCCCCATAGGCGTCCTTGGTACCTTTGGTATTGATTGCTCTGACCAGATAATGGAGAATAGGGGTAGTAGTGATACCAGCATTCCTAACCTCAGCACTCATGGCTGTCAAACCATCTTCAAGGGCGGACACGAGCTCCGGACCTGATGGACGTGTATCACGGGCATACACGACCCTAGCTGGCTTCGACATGTCTATTTTGACCACCTTGATCAGATCCCGAAGCGCAGATATCAATTCATCGGTCGACGATGCATTCGCAAGAACTGTCGCGTGTGACTCCCAGGAAGATTCTAACATCTCTCCTCGAGGATCGACGAGCTTAACGCCATTATCCTATGTCGATGTATCACATTTGATCAAAGCACGTCAGCCGCGACGCGACACTTACTGGCTCAGGATTGTGGGAGGCAGTCACCATCACGCCTATAGTTTTTCCATCTAACTTCTTGCTCCTCAGGGCTGCCAAGATCCCAACTCTGAACAGTACTGAGTCGAGCACCTTTCCCCTGACAGATGTCTAAATCAGAATCCCTCAGCAGATCATCTTATGCAAAGAACGCACAGAGTTCTGAACCCTGCAGTGCCATACTGATATTTCGCACCTTCCGGCTTGGGATGGAGGTCAGATAGCCTGCGGATGTCATCAATGGGGAGGGCAGCCATCGCGCAACAGACTCGTAGTATTGAATCAGGCATCCACAACTGCACACACCTTTATAAGTAGTATTACGTAACAAGACTCCAAGTAGTACTCCCATACGCAGTCAGTTGCTTTGATCCTTGTACATGCGTCATGCCATCGAAATCACCAGCACAAGTTCTACTCGAGAAAGCTGACAAGAAGGCTAATTCTTCTACAGGATGGTTTAGTTCTTCATCAACTAAGTTCGAAGAAGCCGGCGATCTCTATCAACAGGCCGCGAACGCATTCAAACTTGAGAAGCAATTTAGGGAGGCTGGGGATGCCCATGCTAGGGAAGCAGAGTGCAGGGAGAAGTGCAACGAGTTAAACGAAGCCGCAAATGCGTGGTGGAACGCTGCCAAAGCATACAAGAAAGGTTATCCTGACTGTGCGCCAACGTTTTCGGGAATCAGTGATGTGTGGCTCAACCTTCCTCTCGCAGTGGCTGTACAAGCATTATCTCAAACGATCACCCACTTAACTAGGGCTGGTCGTTTCCGCCAGGCTGCAGACAGAGAGAAGGAGATTGCCCAGATATATCAACATGAATTGCAAGACCTTCGTAAAGCATGCGAAAGTCTTGAACGTGCAGCGGATTGGTATGCCCAAGAAGATGCCACTGCGTTCGTATTCTCCGCATGGCGTGTCCATCCAAGCCTTCACTGACGATGTCCTCCTATAGCACCGCGAATGCGTGTTACAAAGATGCCGCAGATTTGCATGCCGAGCTTGAAGAGTATCCAGCAGCTATCGCACGTTACGAACAAGTTGCAGATCATTCCCTTACATCCGCACTCACAAAGTACAGCGTCAAGGAGTACTGGTTAAGGGCTTGCCTTTGTGCTCTTGCCATGCAGGTAGATATGAGTGCAAACTTGGTATGCTGCCGTCCCGCTGACATATCTCTAGGATACCGTCACAGCAAAACGGAACATTCAGAAGTATATGGCTCAGGATGTCACGTTCACATCTACTCGAGAGTGCAAATTCATCAATGCTATTATTGAAGCAATCCAGGGGGAAGATCAAGAGAGATTTACGGGATGCGTAGTGGAATACGACCAAGTAACGAAGTTAGACAATTGGAAGACGTCGATCCTATTGAAGATTAAGAGGACCATCCAAGATGAACCAAATATCCTTTAGATAGGCTGGACTACAGGTTGTTTGTAATATTACTGTAGCAAAGTAGCTGAAGGACCTGGAGTCACGTGATATTGACTATAGGATGCGGACTGCGGCAAATACGTGTTAACCAACTTTAAAGGTTCACATGCGTCCCTCATGCCATCTAACTTGGTCCTGCGTCTCATACACTCTCTATATCTCCTAGTGGGTTGGATGCTAAAATGGACGCGAAGTCGTAAATTGATGCAACCACTGGCTCTCACCGCACCGCGGAGCAGGCTTCCGGCTCACCTCTGCTTGAATTTGATTGGGGGACATGGTATGAATCCTGAAGTGGTTGAAGACGTTTTCCTCGAGTGCCTGCGGAGGACAGTGAGGTGGTCCCGGGAGGTAGGCATCAAGGTGCTCACGGTATACGACCGGGACGGTGCGTGGTGGATTTCATGTTGTAGTGGTGGTGTTTGAAATGGGCTATGTTGTTAGGCGTCCTCGTCTGGTGCCAGGAGAGTATTCGCGACTGTATTACGCAGTTGGAGGTGTCCTCCGAAGACAGCTGCGAATCGGAATTGGAGTATCCGTTGACCCCTCCACTCTCAGAACCTTCCGACTCAAGGAGCCAATCTCCCGAGTCTGCCAAGCTACCTGCCGAACTCGCTGTCGTTACAATGAAAGCGGCGTCGACCCTGTGCTTGCACAAGCAAAGAAACGTTGCCATTCGCCGAAGACCAAGGAGTGTTGTGGCAGCTGGCACACAAAAAACTGGATCCACGAAGTGCATAGAGAAGGTCGCGTCGCGCCTCAGCGACCTTACACTTTACGTGGTGTCGCGCAATTCTGCAAAACCGGCAATTGCATGTGCGGCCGGTTTGCTACTGAGGAAGCATGTGCGGAACAAGACCTTGGTGACCGAGTCTCCACCGCATGGCCAAGAATTTCAACTTTCAGCTCTCGAACTTGGATCTGTGTTAGAAGGTGCGTCTCTCCGTTTCCTTGTACGGCTTCCATCAAAAATGAACAACTGGATGTTACGCAGGTGGCCTGCCACCGCCGGACCTGATGATCGTGCACAGCATAAGTGAAACATCACCATCTACGCCACTCGAATTACACGGGTTTCCACCTTGGCAGATCATGCTCACAGAGTTCCAGTGAGTTATTGTATTTTTTGCCGCTGCGTGGCTGGCTAACCTGTGGTACCTAGCCATACCCACCCTGAAGACGTGGAGCCGTCCCGATCACCGGACACAGGATCACTACATGGTCCTGTACTCATAACTGCAACGGGATTTTGTCGCGCTCTGGATGAATATGCTAGTGCACAATTTCGACTGGGGAGGTAGTATTAGTATAGCTCACTGTGTGTATCACTAATACGACTGCGATCTTGTGATCGTTGCGTTTACTGGTGCCAATGGCATAGGTCTATGAACCCAGATACACGGCTTGAATCCACTTCGGCAACATAACTGTGCCGTAGCTACTAAATATAGATAACAGCACCAGCCGCTCCCAACAAGGTGCGGAAGACAAAATATAATGCCGAGCCTCCATCATTGATATATATATGTGCCCTGATTGCTATTTCCTACGTAAGGACCAACCTACTTGTTTTCTCTCACTGCCAGAGTCGTAGCACTCCAAGTCACCACCTTTGCTTAGACTATGTGTAACACTTCTATTCAACGTTTCTCACGAATTTCCACCGAGCCGCTGGTCCACAGCGACAGCGTTAAGAAGAGGATCATCGTTTGCTGCGATGGGCGAGTATCGCCCTGTTTCAAACTGGATTGCCTTCAAGTTCTCATGGAAAACCACCACTTCCAGGACATGGCAGGACGGTGTTAAAGTGAAGGATCGCTGGAAGTGCACCAACATCCTTGTCAGTTACAAAGGAACAACAATTGTTCCTCGGGATGCTTACCATATTGTTAGAAATTGTCCAGGGCGCTCAATCACGCCGATGTGCGGGGGTCTGTACACTTGCAGGGCTGTGGCTGTACACTCATCAAAGGTTATAGGGGATTTCCGATACCTCAGATCGTGTTCTACCAAACAGGGATAGGGAGCTCACACAACTTCTACTCGCAATATGTCGAAGGTTAGGTCTCTTTCCCACGAAGGCTTTTAGAGAGTCATTGACTTGGGCATCGTAGGTGCAACTGGACTCTCACTTGGTAAGCGCCTTCCGTTTGTATGTGCTCGATTAAAAACTCGTACCTGTTGCGCAGCGGATAAAGTACAGGAGGCCTACGCTTTCATTGCGCAGTGAGTTACAAAATGCTTCAAGCACTCGAACTCCACCTTATCTTTTGAACTAATCAATAGAAATTATTTCCCTGGAGATGAGGTACGAATTTGATTACTTTGTTACGGGGAGTTTTGGATAACTTTGCCCAAGATTTTCCTCTTCGGCTTCTCTAGAGTGAGCGGGTACATCTCTTTATTACCATTTGCTGACATCAACAGGGGGCATACACCGCGCGGATGGTCGCCATGTTTATCGTAGGTAATTGGTAATGTTATTATACTACATGGTTGATCTCTGCTGCAACAGGGAGCTATCGGTGTACTGGACAAAACCGACATGGACTACTTCGCAGACATATTTCTAGGCTATCAAAAGCTAGGAAAATCTACAGATCCAAAAGGTTCGCCCAGGCAAGATGACATGCTAGTTAACGGCTCAGTGTATTGCAGAGATCGCGAAATTGAAGGAACAGCTCGATCCGTGGACGTCACAGACGTCTCGGGGTAAGAAGAGGGCCGACTTGGACAGAGATAGCTTCACGGTCAAGTAAGTACATGGTGAGACTCTCCTGATGTCTTTTCTGATGTCACTTCTACATAGGTGTGTCGGTGTTTTCGATACTGTTGGTTCTGTTGGCCTGCCAGAGGAGATCACACATAAGACTCCTCCGGCCAACTCAATTTTCGGATTCCCGAATACGGAACTCGGGGATCACATCCAGCGTGCGTACCAAGCACTAGCCATCAACGAGATCAGGGTTGACTTCGTACGTGCACTTCGTTTCGTGCAGGATTGCTGATTAAATGTACGGAATGACAAGAACTGCGCCAAGTTCGAACAGACGGAGTCTGGCCGTAGGAAAGGACAAATCCTGAAGCAGGTGGGACTGTACTGCAATTCTGTGCAGCACAACACTTTCTGACGACTCCCTGACAGTGCTGGTTTACAGGCAAGCATTTTCTGGGGCTACGATTTCTATGAACTAACACTCGGTATTTCATAGGGTCGCACTCGGATGTTTGTGCAATAAACTCTATCGTTGGGCATTTTTGACTATTAACGTACAGATCGGAGGCGGATGGTGTGAACACGACCTTTCCGACTTGACACTGACCTGGATGGTGGTACGTTTGTTTCCCTTCTAGCAAGTTTTGTAAGCTATAGTGACTGTTGAAGGCCAATGTCGAGGATATCTTGTCCGTGGATCTCAAGTATATTGCCTCGCTTCCAGATCCAGTGGCCCCATGGGGAATGCAATCTCCTCACGAGTGGGTATTCTAACTGCGTCTGTTTTTGCGCGTTTATCACTGATGATGGTTACAGCTCCGTCGACGGGATTTTCGTTCTTGCAGATGAACAAGTTCGCCAACTTCCCACAAAGACGGATAATATTACACACGAGACTATCCATCCATCGGTATTAAAACAGGCTCAGATCCATCCACTGCTTGCAAAGAGTTTGCAAGAGAACCCTTCTCTTCTCTGTCGCCTCCTCCCGCTGGAAGTGGAGATGGAGAAGAACTGGCCCTATGACCCCAAGGAAGGTAGGAATCAGTATGCAAGTTAAATATTCTTTAATAAATCTCGTGTTGGGTACAGCCAAGGACAAGGCTGGTGGCCGCACAGGATTTAAACTCGATATTATCGAGCAGGGCGGAACTGTAACCACTACTCATAATTTATCCAATGACAAACAACTAGTAAATACTACCAGTTGGCTGACACGCCTCACCCGGGAGAGTCATATCGGGGCCATACTGCGTGGGTATGTCCCGGGGCACGATACTCCATGATTGCATTTACTATCTACCATACACTTAGGCTCGTGGGAGCTTAGTTTACTTAGGCATGAAGCGTACTATAAACACTTACAATTTTGTACCGTAGTCCCTCAATAGCTTGTCTAACTATTGAAGTTGTCGGAACACGAATCCAGATAGCGGAGAACCCGTTGCAAGCATGCAAAGGAAAAATGAAGACAGAAAATGTACTGTAATATCCTGACTACGTAAACAATGTTCGAGTACTCTAGACAGTACTCGACACATATTCCAACGACTAGGGTTCCTATTGCTACCCAACTTCCTACAATAGCGATATACTTACCTGCATATGCTTGCCGTGTATCCTCGTCTGATTATTAGATAATCAGCTATCTACATTTTCGTGTGGGAGGAAAATGCCTTTTATTCACTATTAAGGGGACTCCGTCGAAGACGTGACAGACCTTGCAGGAGATCAGTGCCAATGAAGCTTGACTCCATACATACACCGAGGGCCTCCCTGTGGTGCACGGCCTGCATCGTGTATACCAGGCATCTGTCGTTTTTTCTTTGAAGAACTCCCTATAGTCCATTAACTTCCTCTACCGCGAATGACTTCCCTGGAGCCAATTTGCGATGCTTCCGATATCCCTGCGGAGCAAGATGACCATGACATCTACCGTGGTGATCGCCAGTATACCTGCAGGCAACAGGATACCCAGTCATTTACATCCTCGACATCCTCGACCTCTGGTTCGTCGTTCATACCTGGCATAGGCGCTCTGGCAGCCGTGGTCGAACATGCGATTTCCCGTTGGGCGCGAAGAAACTCATCTTCCTCTTCCTCGTCCAGCTCGACCATCTCTTCGTACTCCCAACGCTCGTCTGCTGTTATACATCCTCGCCGTTATGGTCGGAGACGGAGGGCGCGGTCAACTTCTGTTAGTATGTCGGCTGCTTCGGAACGTGATATAAGTGCACGCATTCGCGCCAGACATGAGTCGAGACAAGTTCCACGAGAGTTTACTCTTTACCTACCGCCAGACATGACTCCCGAAAACCGGTACCAGATCGTCTCACAATCCAGACAGGATATATTTCGTGGATCTTCGCTGCCCCATGTGCTCAGTCGACTGGAGAATGCGCTCAAGAGAGCTGCGAAGTCGCGAAGGGCCAAGAAACCTGTCTTACCTTTGGACCTCTCCTCTCCTTCGCCTGTTCCCGCCGAGTCCTCCCGAGGACGCGGCCTCCATTGGTCCTCTACTGACGTTATACCTATACGACGATCGAAAGGAAAGCAGAAGATGGTGACCGCTGCTCAATCCACCCCGATGCCTCTAGATGCACTTTCCAAAGCTGGCCAAGCACCCAAGGCCTGGTGGCTTGATGTTGCCAATCCTACTTGGGATGATATGCGTACCATTGGAAAAGTATGTCACTCATTTCCAGGACTACATTTTGATATGTTCATACGCCATTCAGCTTTTGCATATTCATCCCTTAACACTCGAAGATGTTCTCCAGCGTGACACACGTGAAAAGCTCGAGTTGTTTCCAAAACTTGGCTATCAATTCATTGTGTTCCGAGCCATGGAAGGCGCTAGCACGCGAGAAAGATTCAGGCAGCGCTATGGTGTAGACATCACTTATCCTGACAATGAAGGTTCCATAGGGGAAGCGAATGTGTACTTAGTTGTGTTTCGAGAAGGGATAGTTACGGTTAGTCTTCTTAACGTTGCTAATTGACGTACTAAAATCGACGCAGTTTCATTTCACGGACATATCTGGTGAGGCACAAGTCGATTATGTGATGCCAAAGGCTTACAGCGCAGCTTATTCCCAGAACATATCCAACGAGTGCGTACTCGTGTCCAGCTTCTTCAAGATAGTTTCCACATGTCCAGTGGTTGGTATTATTTTCAAACTCACAGCACTGGTCTTTCCACTTATTGCATCTAGATTGGATTGCCCATGGCTTGTTGGATTCAGTAGTAGACTCTTTGTTCCCGATACTTAAGGAGATCCAGAAAGAAGTTGCCGCAATAGAGGCTATTGTGTTTTCCAGCGGAGAGCTAGATGGGAGCCTTTCCGCCACTATTCCCACTACTCCCCTTGTGGAGGATTCGACTTGCAACGCCGAAAAGGACGTAGAAAAAATTCCTTCGCTTTCACTCATCGAGAAAGTCGAGGCTAGTACGGAGATAGGGCCACGGTTCTCCGTACCTCGCCTTACCATCCCTTTGGCATTCCGTCGTCTGAAAAGGAAAATCACCTCTTTCCTGGAAAACACCTTGTCTACTTCCAGTGCATATATGGTCCCATCACAGTCTGCCACCACGATAACACTGAGGCGTATGGCACGAACAAGGCGTCTGGTTACATCCTTGACTCGATTGCTGGCATCGAAGTCCGAGGTAGTATCGCAGATACGTAAGAGGTATTTAAACGCAAGCAGAGCTATCCAGAGTGACGATTTAGAAATCGCAATGTATATGGGTGATATTCAAGGTGCACGAGCCGAACTTTGACCGTCTTCATGGCTGACTATTACTAGATCACATTCTTGCCCTGCACCAGGCACTCTCACACTATGAACACATGCTGAGCGAATTCCATCCGGCCTATCTCTCACAGCTTCGAACGCGCATGTCAAACGCTAACAAGGGCTCTGGTAAAGCTGTCCTTTTACTGTCCGTGGTCAGCTTTGCCGCGCTTGTGCCAGGACCAATTATTGGTAAGTCTCATTTACGGTTCTTTCAAGGTGGCTCTTTACCAATGACTGCCGTAAAGGGGCGTTTTCGATGAACGTACATACACCCCGCAACACCATCAACAATCCGGTGCCCTCTGGCGGTCATTACTGGTTTGGAATAGTACTTGCGCTGGTAGCTTTCGTCGAGTGCACCTTCCTCACCCTAGTACGATGGTGGTGGGTGCAGGCGAAGAGAACGCGCAGATCTAAGTTATCATAGATACTATTGAGGTGATCTACTGTTTTTAGACCTATGCGATGACTATTTGAAATGCAAGGGTATGAAAGCTTTTCGAGTAAAAGCCGTACTGCCTAGCAAGAGGTCAAAAATATACAGCACTATACACAAGAAGACTATAACGCGGCTCAAATTTGGCCAAGAGTACCCTTCCATACCATGAGACCGAGTGTTTAAGACTGTCCATCCCGTTTTGTGCTACAGAGCGCAAGTACTTGATCAGTTTCATGTAGTACAGCTGAGACTACCAGAGCAGCATAGCGATGTCAGTGTCAACTATAACAAGCAACGCAAGCCTTTTACCTTTTGCTTTATACTGACCATGTTTCTGCTCCAGCTGCTCGAATCCTGCGCGTAACTTATCTTCCTGGTCCCGGATAACCTCATCTTCACGCAGAAGCTTCTCCGTCTCTAGTTTGAGCCTAGACAAAGTTTCCGTGACATTGCGACGCAGTGCTTTTAAACCCGCGAGTTCCTCTTTGTATTTATCACAAATGACACCCCACTCTTGATCTGCCATGTTCATTTGAAGACTATATCTACGTGATGTTGAGCGAAAAATGACCTACCAGCGGCTTCCGCGTCCGCGGTAGCAGTATGGTACTTGGTCATTTGATGCGACCAATCACGGTCCATTGCCCAAGAAACGGTCTTTGTTGAAAAAGCCATGCTCGTGCGTAGTTCCGAGTTATTGCGCTTGAGACTGCTTCGCCTTCGTAGAGTACCTGAACGGGCCGTACCATCGGCTGCTTCTTCCTCTGAGGGAGGAGACTGCGATCCGTCAGAGGGCACACCCTTGCCCTGATCACGGTTTACATCCTGCTCCTCCATGTCCACGGGACTCGTGACCATGTCCTTGAAGATAGCCGATAAAGACCCGTTGCACGGAACGGGAAGCGGGTCTGGAGAGATGATCGACAAGCGGCCCATTGACTCGTCTTCGCATTGACCCTCGATAACAGACTGGTTACTGCGAATAGTACTAGACTCGTGAGGATCCTCGGGGATCACGTGTATTTCCCGTTTCTTTTGCTGAAGCTTGGTCTCCGCATGAAAGACACTGGCATCGAGGGAGGTACTTCGCTGGTGTTTTGAAGATTGAAGGTAGGCTTGTTCCTGCTCGAAGTCGACTTCCTGAGAACTGACTCGTCTCGTCTCCCTGGATGCCCGAACACGACTCCTTTCGTGCATGTGCATCTCCTGGAACCTACTCTCTTGTGACTTGATTTCATGCATACCGATGGAGCTGGTAGCGGATGCAGTCTTGGTATCGGCGACGTTGACTCTCTCTCTGGATACATCCACGTGTTTAGCAACCGAGGATGCAGCCTTCTGCGCCCACTCCGAGATCGACGAGCGACGGGAGGAACGTGCGGAGTGCGAGTTGGCGGATGCGGATGAACGACGGTGGGGAACGGTGTGATATTGCGGAACCAAGTTTGCACAACGGTCACAACAGTATGAGGTGACGTGTTGCATACTATCGAACGATTTCTTCTTCTTGAAAGCTGGGTCAGACCCATGCTGGCGACGGATCCATTTCTCCATCTCTTTGAGACGGAAATCGGGCGGGGCATGGAGAGTGAGGAACGGGACACGCGCTGCTGGGTTGGTGGCCGAATAAGTGTGAGCGAGACGTTGGCATTTCCTGATCATGCGGTCTTTGAGGCGACGGATGTCGAGGATACGATCCCAGGAGGCATCGCGCTTCTTGGCGAGTTCGTTGAGCTCGGCTTTCAGGAGAATGGCATAGAACTGTGCCGTGCGCGGAGGGAGCAATACCTTGGAGGGAAAAAACCGGACTGAGACGGGGTGCTACTCGGGTATCAGAAAGCGCACCTTGAGCTCGTTGGGGGTGTCTGTACACTGGAGAAACCGCCAGCCAGACTTCTTAGATAGCTCATCGTGAGGCTCGAGCTGACCTCTGACCGGACTTGCCTGGAGGTAATCGAGAGGGAGCAGGGA